>BPLR01017512.1:0-269892 GCA_021605095.1 Caerostris extrusa
TGCCTTATTACGTAATCAATTACAATCGAGGACGTTGTTTTAAACACCTGCCCATTGAGGGAGTGTTTGGGGGAAATAAAGGCTGCACATAAAGATTGTCGTCTGCCTGTTTGTATTGGAGTTGAGTCGTTTTAAATTTTATTCGAATTTAACATGTGAAATTAATTGTAATAAATAATACAGTTAGTGTTTTGAGGTGAAAATTCAATATAAGGAAATTTCATTTAAATTTAAAAGGAAAATAATTAAATTGAAATCAATGATTTCTTAAAATATTACGTCTTCTTTTAGTTAATAAAATATTTTTTTAATAAACATATTAATGTGTTAAAAATAAATTAGTGGTATTAATATATTTAACAGTAAAATTAATTATTAATATTCTGACGCCATAAACATGTTTGATGAAAAGCCCTTTTTTTTTCCTAGTATTGTACAAAAACTTTCGTTGACACATTAAATTAATAGATTAGCTGCGAGCCACAAACATGATTAATGAAAGCTCTTTTTATTAATGCAATATTCAAAAAACCTAACAATAAAAAATACTGCGTAAAGGCTGCATAAAGATTGTCATCTGCCTGTTTGTAGTGGAGGCTGAGTCCTTTTAAAACTGACCTAATTTTACACGCGAAAATTAGCTGTAATAAAATGTACAATTATTGTTTTTAGGTGAAATTTTCAATAACTAAAAAATTAAATTAGTGGCATGACTCGTTTTGTAAAGTGAATTTAGTGTTTTCTTTGTCATTTAGTGAAAACATGCTTAAATTCATGACTATGTAATGTCTATTTTAGTCTTTCATAGACAAACAAATTTATACATTTGTAAAATGTACTATGTTTAATATATACAATAAATTTTTAATTAATATACACAGTTCTTTTTTCCGATTTTTACGCCATGTAATATATTTTTGCTTTAAAACTTACTCGAATTTTACACTCAAAATCAACCGTAAAAAAATAGTGCAGTTATTGATTTGCTGAAATTTTTAATAATTAAAATTAATTAAATTAGTGAAAATAACTTGTAAATTAAATAAATGTTTATCATTAATTAATAATGAAATGCCATTATATATTATAAATATAAATGACTATATGAAAATAACCTGCTGACATTTTATGATGTAATGAAATAACATTATGACATTTCATAATGAAAATATCATGATGAAATGTCTATTTCTGGCCTTTACCGACAAATTAACATATATTTACAAAATTTATACATTTTTATTTGTAGTGAGTAATATTTACAAAATGTAGTATATTTAATATATAGAGTAAATTCTTAATTAATATACACATTTCTTTTTAATATTTCTATGTATTGTTATATATTTTGGATAGGATTTCTATGTGCAATATATTTTCTATAGTTTAGTAGGATTTCATATTTGTACTATATATGCATTAGAATTCGGATTTTTTATTGCGCATACATGTTTTTCATTAAAGTTTTCAATAATTAAAAATTAAATTAATGGCATAGCTTGGTTTTTAAAATAAATAAATGTTTTTGTCATTTAGTAAAACATGCTTAAATGTTTGATTTATGAAATGTCTATTTCTGGCCTTTTATTGACAAATGAATTTATATTTTTAGGATTTTTATGTATGGTAGGTATTTTGCATGCCAATTGGGATTATTTTTCTATTGTACATACAAGCGGTAAAATATTCACACTGAAATTAAATCGGAAGCATAACTTATTTTGTGAAGTAAATAAATGTTTTGTCATTTAGTGTAAAACCTGTTTAACCTAACCTGCTAAACCATAAAATGTTCAAATTTTTGACTTATGAAATAAATATTTTTGGCATTTTACCGATAATTAATAGATTTTATAAGTGTAGTATATTTGATATATACAGTAAATTACTTATTAATATATACAGTTTTATTTTTAGGATTTCTATATATACTGCATTATATTTTGCTTACCAATTGGGATTATTTTACTATTCCACATATCTGTTTTTGAAAAATTTTTCCAACAATTAAAATTAAATTAGAGGCATAACTTGTTTTTTTAAAAATAAATAGATGTTTTGTTATTTAGTGGAAATATTTTTTTTTAAAATTTTAACTTCTGAAATGTCTATTTCTGGCCTTTACCGATAAATGAATTTATATATTTATAAAATATATAGTAGTATTTTTAATATACACTCTAAATGTTCTTAATTAAAATATACCAATTATTTTTAGGATTTCTATGTATTTGTAAATATATTTTGCTTTTGAATTGCGTTTTTTTTTTTCTATTGTACATTTTTTCCTATTTGTTTATATTAATGATATAGCCAAAAATGATAATTTGTTAAAAATAAGTTTTTAAAAATTATTTATTTAAAATTATCTCAGTTTCTTGTATTTAATTCAAGTTATATATAATCTTTTTATACAAAATGTACAAAAAAAATTATTTGACACAAAAATATAATGTATGCAAATAAATGAAAGATAATATTCTACCGACGAAAAAAAAAGTTATACATTTATAGTGTAATATATTGAATATATAAAAGTCAATTCTTAATTTAAAAAAAAAAACAGTTCTTTAGTCTTTTATACATTGTGATACATTTTACTTTCGAATAGCGTTGTAGTTTTTTATTGAACATTTTTCTATATATATATATATAGAAACCGCTCTCTCTCTCTATTATATGCATACTGCTCTCTCTCTCTCTCAGGGAGAGAGGCAGTATTCATATAATATTAAAAATTGTTTGATGCCTCTTATAATTTTAACCAAAGAATAGTGAATGTTTGAATTTAAAAAATATCTTTCTAACTAAAAAAAAAAAATGCATATATTTACCTTAAATCATCACTTTAAGCCCTAACTAGCAAGTAAATTTTAAATTGATGTTTTAACACAAAAAACAAGGAAAATTCAACAGATCATACCATCTTATGAACCACACACAAATATGAATGAATTTTTCCCCAGATTTCTGTGTGTATTATTGTCATTTATTTTGCTTTCGAATTGCAATTTTTTTTTTTATTATTTTACTTTTTGAATGTTGATTTTTATAGCTTATATTATTAATATAACCAAAATGTTAAATTGTTCAAAGTAAGTTTAGAGTTAACAGTATTTTTAAAATTTATTTTAAAATATCGCCCAATTTCATAAATTTAATTAAACTTATATTTTTTTCATGACATAAATCTATTATTTTTATATTCTAAGACTCACAATACAAAAAAGTTATATTTTTATATATGTAAGGCTTTATTATAGGAATAAACAGAAACATTTTTAAGAACATAAAATATTAGCATTTAATAAATAATGAATTGTAATGAATACTTATTTATATAATGCCCAAGTATTGTGCATTTATAATCGCCAAGAATTTTTAATTCATTAAAATTTTTATACAAAAAGGACATTATTAATATTAAATAATATTAATAATAAATAAATATATTTAAAAAAAAAATAAATATAAAAACAAAAAAAAATTCGTACTGAGTAAGACAGACATTTGTTCTATTTTTTGTAATTAGACAAATCAACGTTTTCCAAAAATTTTAAATAGTCTTTAGTAATATTTTTTATTTTAAAAACAAAAATTAATTATTTATATTAAATAAATTTATATCATAATAAATACGTATGTAGTTAATCCAGCTTTTCCTACTCCATTATTCAATTACGAAACTTTCACAAAAGCTTGGATAAATATGAAAAATAAATTTGTCCTAAATTCAACAAATTTGGCTGTTTATTTGAGGAGAAAATTGGACACTCTATTTCGAAATTTGTTTCTCGTATTCAAATTAATTGGAATTGTAGACTCTTGGAAATCGAAACCGTCAAGTTACGAACTCAACAAGATTTACCCATTAAAAACTTCAACAGAATTGAATGAGTTCATTTGTAAATGATTGAGAGTGAGTCTGTGGAATTTCTTTTCATTTGCGTGTGAATAGAAATAAAAAATATCGTAGTTACAGAAGAAACTCTATTCTTTGTTTGATGAAATAAGGAGGATTTCATCGCATACTAAAAATATTGTGCCATTGAACCTCAATTTTAAGTATTATTTTATAATAAAATTTATGTGTTTCTTATTCCATTATGATTACATCCCTTAATTTATGTGTTTATTGTCTTTCCATAAAGATCACATGGGTACTTGAACTAGAGGTTGTTATCTACTAAGGCGTGAAAAGAAGGGGGACATGGTGTTTTGATGGAGTACCGTAGGTAGAAGTCTGACTAGGTTCCATGACCTGAAAAAGGAGGGCAGTACCTTCTGGAAGAATTTCGTAGGAGGACCTATCCATTTGCGTACCGTATGGGAGAAAACCCGGAAAAAAGTCCCAACAGTTAGTCCGACTAATGCGGCCTAAAGGACCCTAATGGCCGAGTTGCAAGCGATCTGACAACTCGGTACCGCAGGTTTCGGGTTCTGAATCCCAGTGGTGCTTTGATGTTTGTAATGGTTCAGAATCCACTTTAAAGCTGTAGATTCCGGCCTCCATATGACTGTAGAGGCATCGTAGAGCAGCATATATGTAGTAGTATAGCAGTTTTGTAAGTATATAAAACAAATTTTCCGAATTTTTAAATACTCATAATACTATATAATGTATGAAAATATTATTATTATATTTTAAATACTCATAATAGTTTTTAAATATAATAATAATAATTTCAAACTTTGAAACAAAACTAAGGATTTATAATAAATAAATTTATATCCTATAATGAATAAGTACTATATACAATTAATCCAGCTTTTCCTGCTCCGTTATTCAATTACGAAACTTTCACAAAAAGCTTGGATAAATAAAGAAAAATAAATTTTGTCCTAAATTCAATAAATTTGGCTGTTTATTTGAGGGGAAAATTGGACACTCTATTTCGAAATTTGTTCTCGTATTCAAACTAATTGGAATTGTAGAGTAGTCTTAGAAATAAACCGTCAGTTACGAACTCAACAAGATTCACCCAATAAAAATTTCAGCGGAATTGAATTAGTTCATTTGCAAATGATTGAGGTGAGTCTGTGGAATTTTTTTTCTTTTGCGTGTGAAAAGAAGAGAATATCGTAGTTGCACAGGAAACTCTGTTCTTGCTTGATGAATTAAGGAGGTTTCGATTACATACTAAAATATTAGGTCGTTGAACGTCAATTTTAAGTATCATACGTATATTTACGTATAATAATAGTTACGTATACTTCATATCATATGTATATTTATATATCATATGCATAGTTACGTATCATACGTATATTTTTCGTATCATATGTACCATATTCTAATTAATAATATAGTGTATATCTTATCCACTTGGTAGACAGCTATAGAGTCCAATAACCCGTGTGGTATCATGGGAGGATGGGAAGGAGGACAACTTGTGATGGACCACCTGTGGGTAAAAATCTGACTTGGCTCCATGACCCTGAAGAAGGAAAGCAGTGCTTTCAGGAAGGACTATTTAGGGAGAACTACTTCGCGTTTGCGTATCGTACGGGAGAAAACCTGAAAAATTCTGTCAGTAGTGTGACTATAAGATGCTAATAACGAGGCAGCATTACAAACGCAATCAAGTTTCCTCGTTTTTTAAAACAGTGTCTACAACAAATTTGCCAGAGGATTGAACCTCTACCCTACTGCTCACCAGCGGTACACGTTACCACTGAGCCACGAGTCGGACTTGCATAACTTATTTATATAATGCACAAGTATGGTGTATTTATAAATCCATAATTTTCTTCATTTATTAAAATGTTTTATATAAAAAAAAAAAAGGACATTATTACTATTTAACAATAATATTATTATATTTTGTAAGAATATAATATTTTTTTTTTCGAAAATTTAAATATTTTTCAATAATATTTTCATTCTTTGAAACAAAATTAGTGATTTATAATAAATAAATTTATATTTTGTAACGAATAAGTATGCCTTTTTAATACAGCTTTTCCTGCTCCGTTATTCAATTACGAAACTTTCACAAAAGCTTGGATAAATAAGGAAAAATAAATTTGTCCCAAATTCAATATATTTGGCTGTTTATTTGAGGGGAAAATTGGACACTCTATTTCCAAATTTATTCCCGAATTCAAACTAATTGGAATTGTAGAGTAGTCTCTTAGAAATCGAAACCATCAAGTTACGAACTCGACAAGATTTACCTAATAAAAATTTCAACGGAATTGAATTAGTTCATTTGTAAATGATTGAGAGTGAGTCTGTGGAATTACTTTCTACTTTTTTTGCATGTGAAGAGAAATAAAGACACTGGAAATCCTGTTCTTATTTGAGGAGCTAAGGAGGATTTTCCATCCCCTAATAAGATATTATGTCTTTAAACGTCAGCTTTAGTATTATTTATAATATAATTTATAAAACTGTGCATTATATAATGTACTGGACATTTATTTTTAAATATCTCAAGGTCAAAGAAGGTAATGGAATTTTATATACTTTACTTGGTGGTGGAAATTCGTTCCCTTGATGTTTAATTAGTTCAGTCAATTCGACTTCTGCTCTTTTCAGAATATCCATTCCAAATTTCAACATTATTATTTCAATTATTCATTAATCTTCAATCAATCTTTACTTTGAATTAATCATTATTCCATCTTAAATCTTTCCCTTCTTTAATTCTATCATATGTAATACCTTATCCTTCTAATGTCTTACAGGCTTTAGGTTTGAATCTTGGCGGTGGCATGGATGCTGGTTTATGGTTAGGAATACTCGTTAAACAATTTGCCCTAGTCTAATTAGCCTAAAGTGTGTAAAAAATGACTATAAAGTGATAAATCAAACCTGACCAAACCAAACCTAATATCCTTATTTTTTACGAGCGTTCCTACAACGGGTGACAAATGAGGAGATATTGCCTTCCAGCAAGTTTTTTATGAATAATTGACCCGAATTTGTGTTTTACATAACATAAAATTTGGAAAATTCCCTCCCATGACCGCCTAATTGTCAATGTAAATTATGTTATTACATCAAGTAACGTCCTTTATAAAAGATAGTGCCTGAAACCAATGCCAGCAGCGAATTTTAAACTGATCTCTCTTCCTCCTGGGCTACTAGTTAATTTTTGGGTACTTACGTATTAACGGTACCTTGGCGACAGACTTGGCGTTTTAAAGTGTCGCCAATGTAACAGCTCCAGATTTGGTGGTTTTTAAGTGGCTCCAATATAACGGCTGCAGATTTGCTGAGTTTTGACGCCATTTTGTAGTGCTACGAAAATGCGTATTTGGGATTTGCCAGAAACAGAACAAGATGCAATTTATTTTTCAGGAGCGAAATATTTTACCAAAACAACGAAAATATCCCAATTCCCATGACATGAAACTTCGTTTGACTACTTTGTGTTTAAATGAAGTGTTTTTGACTAATTTGTGTTTACATACAGTATTTTGAATTTTGAAATCGTTTTGATTTTAAATGAAGTGTTTCATATATATTTTGTTATTTGGAACAAAAGTTTTAAGTGTAGTTTGGCGCCACTTAAAACCGCCAAATCTGTAGCTGCGGTAGGCGCGTTTGCACTTTATTGGCGCCACTGTCGCAAGGTACCGTTAATACGTAAAAGTACCAATTTTTTGTTCTTTGAAATCTATTCTTATTTCTTCACAGCCGCAAAAAAAAAAAAAAAAAAAAAAAAAAAATTCAATTCTACAGCTTAAATGTAAATAAAGGAGAAGCAATTATTCTTTAAATTTCTAGAAAAAGCAGAGAAACTAAAATTTATTCACGAATTGTAAATTCTGCTTTGAAATATTGTAGACATGAAAATAATTAGGGAGCGTAATTTTTCCCCTTTATAAACAACTAGGAAGATAATTTAAGCACAATAACAATAAATTATTTAATTTTATCAAGATTCCAACTCTAATCAGACATCACTCCTACCAATGCAAAAATCACACTTGAAGTTATTTTTTTTTTTTTTTTAAATTATATCAATAGTTACGGCAATCCTCGTTCAGAAGAAAGCGCCAATATTGAAATTTGCCAGCCAAATACGCAAAATATTACAGTAATAATTAATTATTAATTAGCAATTATAAATATTAATTTAAATATTAATTAAACTATAATTAAAATATAAATATAATTAAATAAATTAATAATTATATTTAAATTATAATTATAAATTTAAATTATAATATTAATTTTTAATAGTTTATTAACTTTCACATTCCAATTTTTAAACATATGAAGCAGAAAAAATCTTTCAACAAATCACAAGAGATAAATAACAGATTAAAAATAATTAATAATTATAAACTAAATGGTTCTTGATTTAAAATCGGCATTATAAAAATTAAACTTTCAAATAAAATTCATAAGCTGAAATTATTTAAGTGTACATCATTAATTTTAGTCTGTATTAAACACAAAATGAAATTAGTTAAAAATATTTCAAATTTGCTTATTTGAAAATTAAAAACAAATTAAAATTAATTAAAAGCCGAAATAATTTATAAAATATTAAATCAGATATGATGTCTTAAAAATAAAAATATTTTAGAAAATTATTAATAAAATATTTGTTCCACCAAATTAATAAATAACTTACATTACATCACATCACATCAAAGCAGTTGAACTGAATAACTTAAATATTAAATTATTCATTTAAAATATGTTAAATCATTAAAATTACTTTAACAGTATCTTGAGTATTAAGTTTGTATCTTAACCTGTGTTTAAAATATTTATAAGCATGTCTAAAGACTACATAATTTCGCATTTCATTTTCAATTTAAATCAACATAAATCTGTGAATGATAATTTAATGTTATGGAAATTATTTTGAATGCATTTGAATTAAATATTCTGCAACAATTAGTCGAGAATTTAATGCCATTCCTTCCGTGAACAGCGTGGATTAGTCCCATGACAATGAGTTTCATTTCCTCTCGTGTTAATAGGATATGCAATTTTGTGTATTAAAATATCATAACGGTATCCACGAATCTAAAATGTGACTTAATTGAGCTAAACATGCATGAATACATGTTTAGTATTTAAGTTTTAAATACTTGTGTATTGGATTTATTTGAATTTTAAAGTGCATCGTTATAATTTGAATGATAAAAATCTTCGGTACTTACGTATTAACGATACATTGGCGACAGACTTGGCGGTTTTTAAGTGTCGCCAATCTAACGGCTACAGATTTGGTGGATTTTAATTGGCGTCAATGTAACAACTGCAGATTTGCTCAGTTTTGACGCCATTTTGTAGTACTACGAAAATGCGTATTTGGGATTTGCCAGAAACAGAACAAGATGCAATTTTTATTTTTCAGAAGCGAAATATTTTACAAAAACAATGAAAATGTCCCAATTCCCATGACATGAAACTTTATTTTTGGTAAACGTAAGTTTTGAAAGGCAATTTCAGTCAGTGTGCTTATCGTGTGGGACTTAGAAATGACAACTGGTTTGAGATAAGCAGAATTCCATTTTATACAGCTTTGAGATTGCTGGTGCGAGGAGTTGACGTCGATTAAATTTTGTGAAAAGCAACTTGATTTATCGGATAAAACTGTTATAGATAGGAACAATTACAAGCGTGAATTATGTGTCTTGGATATGCAGAATAAACGAAAAAAGAAGGTAGGTGGACCAGATTGCTTTGTAGAAATTGATGAAAGTGTTTTGAATTTTGAAAGCGTTTTGATTTTAAATGAAGTGTTTTATATATTTTATTACTAGGAACAAAAATTTTAAGTTTAGATTTGCGCCACTTAAAAACCGCCAAATCTGTAGCTGCGGTTGGCGCATGTGCTCTTTATTGGCGCAACTGTAGCCAAGGTACCCGTTAATACGTAAGTCCCAAATCTTCTTATTGTTTTATTTTTATTAGCGATTAATATATATATATAAACCTGTTAAAAAATAGACCTAATTATTTATAAATTAAAAAATATGTTATTTATTATAAAATTAAATTAAATTGTATTATTTTTTTTTTAAATAGAGTAATCTGAAGTTGAAGGGTAAGTGGTTTTTTGATATATTTCGCCCCAATCAAGCTAAGTTTACAGGTAGTTTTGTCAGTATATCAAAAATACTCCAGAAGTTTTTGAGATAATTAAGAAAACTGTGCTTTAAAAACATTCAGTGATTCAAAATTAATCAGAGACACAGGTGAAATGAATGCAAATGAGAAATAATTATCCTTTAAATTTCTAGAAAAAAATAAATTATACTAATATATATATATAATTTGTAGGCTTCTGGTATATATTAAAAAAATAAATTGTTGTTTATTGGTTTCATTGTTAGAATTAAAATATTTTCGTAATCTTTTATAATCTTGTTTTTAATATTTTTTATAATAACTTCAATCTAACCATAGTCATTGTATTTGAAAAAAATAGAATTAAGAAACTCTAAAATTCATACAGGATTATTTATCAGAGCAATTCCAAAAAAATATTTAATTTTATCAAAATTCTAACACGGATCAGACATCACTCCTACCAATGCAAAAATCTCTCTTGGACTGATTTTCAGAATTAATATCAATAATTATGGCAACTCTCGTTAATAAGAGAGGGCAAATGTTGAAATTTATTAGCCAAAGTCCCCAAATATACAGCAATAACAGCAGCGATTGTTAATTAAACTGTCAAATAATAAGTAATTACCGTTATATTTTTAATTAATAATTAATTATAACAGGATTTACTTTTTGAATGTTTAATTACCCCAGTTTTGTTGAATATGTTGAAAAACTAGCGATTAATTTTTATAATAATCTCTCCAACTCTAACAATCTTGTATTACAAGATCTTCAAAATTACAGCTATGATATTTCTCTCCCAAAAACCGCAAAAGACCGCGATCTGTTTTAAATATCAATAGTTAAAATCACTATTTCCTCTTTCTGAAGGACCAATGCTTTCTTCTATACTGCAATGGATGTCTGGTTTTCATTACGGCGGTGCTCAGTTTTTTATTAACTTTTCACTTTTCTTTTTACTACAGTATGCTTTCATTTTGTAATTTTAATTCCTTTCCTTCTGTATTTTTTTTTTTAGCTCTTAATTTTTTTTTTTTTAATTAGTTTATTTATTTGTAATTTTTATTCAATTATCTACTTTTTCTATAAATTTAACATTTTTTCACACTGGCAATGGGCTTAGACCAATCGACAAGAACCCTATTTTTTCAAGGACGGAGGTTTATGGTCGCTGCGCAACCAATGCACTCCGAAAATCTACAACGAATGGTGAAAGTTTAATTAATATTTGAATGCTAACTTTTCAACATGTTTCATATGAAGCTGAAAAAACCTTTTAACAAATAACAAGAGATAAATAACAAATTATAATGTTTAATAATTATAAACTAAATGGTTTTGGTTTTAAAATCGGCATAATAAAAAATAAACTTTCATATATAATTCAAAAACTGAAATTGTTTCAGCGTAATACATTAATTTTACTTCTATGTATTAAATACAAAATAAAAATTAATTCTTAATATTTCAAATTAGTTTATGTGAAAATTATAAATAAATTTAAAATTAATTACTTAAAAGCCATAATAAATTATAAACATATTAAATCACATATGATGACTTCAAAATTAAAAAACAATTAGAAAGCTATTAATAATATATTTATTCCACCACTATTAATAAATAACTTCCAACATATCACTTCAAAGTAACTGAACTGAGTAACATAAATATTAAATTATTCATTTAAATATGTTAAATCATTAAAACTGCTTTAACAGTATCTTGAGTAATAAGTAAGTTTGTATCTTAACCTGTGTTTAAAATATTTATAAGCAAACTTTAGGGCAACATAATTTTGCATTTCATTTTCAATTTAACTCAACATAAATCTGTGAATGATAATTTAATGTTATAGAAATTATCTGGAATGCTTTTGAATTAAATATTCTGCAACAATTAGTCGAGAATTTAATGCCATTCCTTCCGTGAATAGCGTGGATAAAGTCCCATGACAATGGTTTTCCATTTCCGTTGGTTCAAGTCTCTGGTGTTAATAGGATATGCAATTTTGTATATTAAAATGTCATAACTGTATCAACGAATCTAAAATATGACTTAATTGTGCTAAACATAAAGAAATACAAGTTTATTATTTAAGTTTTAAATACTTGTGTGTTGGATTTATTTGAATTTGAAATACCATAGTTAAAACACGATACCAATCTACAATTATTTAATATCAAAATTCTAACTATGGTCAAACGTCACTCCTACCAACGCAAAAATCTTTGAACTGGCTTTCTCTACATTCACACTAATAATTATGGCAACCCACATTAAGAAGAGAGCGCCAACAATGAAATTTACTAGCCAAAGGCGTCAAATGTACAACAATAATTTATTATTAACTATAAATGATAACAGTACTAAGTTTTTAATAGTTGAACTAGACTTCGAATCACATATAAACTAACTCGGTTCAATGTCACTCCTACCAACGCAAAAATCTCCTTTGCACTAACTTTTTCTACTTCCATATCAATTGTTAGGGCAACCCTAAGGAGAGAGCGCCTATGTTGAGATTGACTAGCCAAGGCGTCAAATGTTACAGCAATAATTAATTATCGATTAGAAATTATAACGGTACTGACTTTTTAAATTTAATTTAACATTCAAATGCTAATATTTACACATATGTCATATGAAGCCGAAAACACTTTCAACAAATAAGAGACATATAGCAAATTAAAATAACTAATAATTATAAACTAAATGGTTTTGATTTTAAAATCAACGTAAGAAAAATAACATTTTGAAAGAAAATTAATAAGCTGAAATTATTTAAATGTAATGTATTCATTTTCTATGTATTAAAATACAAAATTAAATTTATTTGTACGAAACAAACATAAATATATAATGAATTAATGACTTAAAAACCGATATAATTTATGAACATATTATATCAGATATAATGACTACTTCCCAAATAAAAAAATATTTTAGTAAATTTGTAATATTTATTTATTCTACCACTATTAATAAGTAAATCACATCATATCACTTCAAAGCAACTGAACTGAGTAACATAAATATTGAATTATTCATTTAAATATGCTAAATCCTTAAAATTGCTTCAACAGTATCTTGAGTATGAAGTAAGTTTGTATCTTAACCTGTACTTAAAATATTCATAAGCAAGTCTAAAGACTACATAATTCCGCATTTCATTTTTAATTTAAGTCAACATAAATCTGTGAATGATAATCTAATGTTAAGGAAATTAGTTTCAATGCATTCGAATTAAATATTCTGCAGCAATTAGTCGAGAATTTAATGCCATTCCTTTTGTGAATAGCCTGTATTAAGTCTCATGACAATAGTTTTCATTTCAGTTGGTTAAATTCTCTTGTGTTAATAGGATGTGCAATTTTGTATATTAAAATATCATAATTGCATCAACGAATCTAAAATATGACTTAATTGTACCGAACATAAAGGAATACACGGTTGGTATTTAAGTTTTAAATACTTATGCATTGGAATTATTTGAATTAGAAATTGCATCTTTAAATTCAATACTAATGTAAATAATAAAATATTTATAATTGTTTTATTTTTATACTAGCGATTAATTTATATACACTTGTTTAAAATTAGTCTTAATTGTTTATAAATTAAACAAATATATATACATAGTTTATTATGAAAGAAAATTCGATATTATATTGTAGTTGTTTTCTTGCAAATAAAGTAATCTAAAATTGAAAGGTAAGAAGAGTTTTGAAGCATATTTGCCCAAGCAAGCTTAATTAACCGATAGTTTTATGGTTTTCTGATTTGTAATATAAATGTATCAAAAACATTCAAGATGTTTTGGAGGGGGCTGAGAAATCTCTGATTTAAAAACATAAGCTCTTAAAAATGGAGGTCGAACTCTTACAGGAGTTATGAGCTCAAATTAGGTATATCTAACGTTAGAACTTGAATTAATCCGATATATCCTGTAATAGTATTGAAATATTTCTTCCTTAATCCAACAAAATCCAAGTATTCATTGAATTAATCCAATGTATCCCACAAAATGTACATTCAATTAATCCAATGTATCCCAATGTATCCTACAAAATGTACATTCAATTAATCCAATGTATCCTACAAAATGTACATTCAATTAATCCAATGTATCCTACAAAATGTACATTCAATTAATCCAATGTATCCCACAAAATGTACATTCAATTAATCCAATGTATCCCACAAAATGTACATTCAATTAATCCAATGTATCCCACAAAATGTACATTCAATTAATCCAATGTATCCCACAAAATGTACATTCAATTAATCCAATGTATCCCACAAAATGTACATTCAATTAATCCAATGTATCCCACAAAATGTACATTCAATTAATCCAATCCATCCACAAAATGTACATTCAATTAATCCAATGCATCCACAAAATGTACATTCAATTAATCCAATGTATCCTACAAAATGTACATTCAATTAATCCAATGTATCCCACAAAATATACATTTAATTAATCCAATGTATCCCACAAAATGTACATTCAATTAATCCAATGTATCCTACAAAATGTACATTCAATTAATCCAATGTATCCTACAAAATGTACATTCATTAATAATCCAATGTATCCTACAAAATGTACATTCAATTAATCCAATGTATCCTACAAAATATACATTGAATTAATCCAATGTAATTATCCTACAAAATATACATTGAATTAACACAATGTATCCTACAAATTATACATTGAATTAAAAATGTGTACAAAATATACATTGAATTAACACAATGTATCCTACAAAATATACATTGAATTAATCAAAATGTGTCCATACAAAATATACATTGAATTAATCCAATGTATAATACAAAATATACATTGAATTAATCCAATTTCTTCAAAATTATACAAAATATAATCTTCAAAGATAAGCCAAGTATACATTGATTCAATCTAATGTTTCCCTACAATAACGTTCATTAAATTAATAAAAAAAATAATACATAGTGAAAGTATTATATTGAATTAATCCCAAAAAAAAGTATACAATGAATTAATCCCAAATTATTCCATAATCAGAGTATATATTGAATAAATCCAATGCATCCTACAAAAACATCCATTGAATTAATCCAAAATTAGTCCGTAATCAAAGTATACAGAATTAATCGAAAATTAATCCGTAAAGTATGCATTGAATTAATCCAATGTATGCTACAAAATATACATGGAACTAATCGTAATATTAAACCAACGTAATGTATACATCAAATTAATTCAATATATCCTTCAAATGTATATATTGATATTTTATTATCAATAACAAATTTATTTTCTGTAACAACTTTATTCAAGATAAAAATGCTTCAATGTTATTATTAGAAAATTGTATCTCAATAAAAATTAGATTGAGCTTTAGCCTCATAATTTATACTTTTTAGCTTTAAATAAACATGAATGCTTATTATTTTTATAACTTTTTAAATATATTTAAGTATTTAGTTACTACTCATTACTTAATTTATTATTATTATTTGCATTAAAATTTTCTATCAGTGAACTTTATTTTATTTTGAAAAGGAATCCATAGAACAAAACACATTTAGAATGTGTATTTAAAAGATATAAGAACATAAAGAAACTAACCTCTTTTAGGTCCCAGATTGGATGTTCAGGAATATACGAAGTCTTAGAAATAATTCTAGATATAAAACTTAGTGAATCTTCAACACTTTGAAATGCTTATTCTTTACATGTTCCACACACGATTTAGTTCATGTGATGTATGTTATAAAATCGATTATTGATGAAACGCGTTTAACGCACTGTTCCAATGGAATATCCCCAGTTTGTAATTCAACACAGTACTATAATACCACGAAGTTATGAGATATAGGTTGGTAAATGTTCAAAATATATAGAAGTTTTCTGTTTACCGAAGCCGTGTAACACCCTAAAAAGTATATAGTACCAATCATAAATATTTATTGAAAATATCTCAACAAATGAAATTTATTACAGTTCTATAATATTTTATTCACTTGGTTTATTCATAAACATGTATTAATATCATTAAAATAGAATGTATGGATTATAGAATTGCTTACTTTTTAAAATTTTGTATAGATTTTGTTTCTATAGAGTCTGTATAGATAATTTAAACGTTTAAAAGATTGAATACACTGTGTATCTATATAGTCTACATATTGTTTAAATGGCTTAAAGGTATAAATAGACTGCGTATCGATGTCTATATATTGTTTAAATGTTCAGTTTAGACTAGAAGTTGCATCTCTATAGTCTTTATAGGGTGTTTAAAATGTTGTTTATACTATATAGTCTGTGTTGATTGTTTAAATGCATCAAGGCAAGTGTATCTATATAGTATGTATAGATTGTTTAAATGTTTAAAATATTGCATAGACGGAATCAGTTTTAGCTGTCATGGATTGTTTCATTAATGTACTCAAACTGTATATCTTTTGATGTATAGTATCACATGGCTCAACAGACTCTTGAGTGTAAACGTTTAAACAACGACGTTTATAGACAACGTTTTAAATAACTCACTATTCGAAACTTTTTATAGACTGTGTATCTATATAGTTCTATTTTGTATAGATTGTATAAATATATAAAATGCATTCATTGTTTATCTATAAAAAGTTTGTAAGTTTCATTTTAAATGTATAAATGCTGTATAGAATGTTCATCTATATAGTGTGTACAGATTGTTTAATGCTTAAAATGTTGCATAAACTATTTATATATGTAGATTATATAGAATGTTTAAATCTTTAAAAGTTCTGTTAAAATATCAATTAAAAGAATTTTAAATTGTATTAATAATAAATGATAATCGAACTAACAATATTTACATGAGGGACACTGATATTCAAAATATGTATATATATGCACTCACTCACTATATTTGCATGAAATTTCTTTATTTTTGCGTTTTTTATAAAATTTTTATATCAGTGACCATAGTGTTCTATTTAAGTATGTCACAATGGCAGTCAGGTTACCAGGTGGGAATTTTCAGAATTCCTTCCATACGACACCGCCAATCGTGGTGTAGTTGCACGTAAAAGTCCAACATGTAGACAATATTCATCGCCCGTCGGAACAGTCCACTGACAAAATAATGAAGGGAGGTCATTGTCTTGCGAAAAGTCCTCTAGAAACAACTGATCGGCATTTGTGTGTCGTATGTGAGAAAACCTGAAAATTCTCATCAGACAGCCTTATTGACGGTATGAGATACTTATAAATTTTATAATTGCCAATGAGCCTCCTCGTTTTTAAAAGCAGTGACAGCAATGGATGTTGCCAGCGTATTCGATCCAGATCTTTCTGCATACTATTTTCGGACAATTTCTTCCTTTTTCTGTATTCATTTTATGTTTTATGGCCATAAATATTGGCTATTTTGTATATTTACTGATTTTATAGCTAAATGTAATATTGGCCAATATGAAAATAATGAAAACAAATAAAATATTAAGCATTTAGCCATATTTTAAACCTGTGTTTTTAAGTGAAATAAACATTTTATTTTAATGATATATAAATAGCGCCCCTGTCCATGTTTATGGCATAAAGATTAACTGTTTCTGTATCGCCAGCTGCATTAGAACATAAACAATAAACTTTGTGTTGGAGTTTAGTATAATATAATTACAACAGTTAAATGAAGTTATATTATTTTTCTACTATTCATGTTCACAGAATTCGAAAAATTATACGAAAGCATATATCAATTATAATAAATTATACGGAAGTAAATTTTCATAATATAAATTGCGGAAATTCTGTTAATAAAGCAGCTGTATACGATGGGTAATTAAAAATTATCCGATGAGTAATTTACACCAGACTATGAGAGAAAACAAAGGCACTGACATAAGATAAATGAGCTTATTTTGTAACATTGTCTGACGTAAAATATATCATTTTCAAGGCTGTTATATGATCACAAAACCGATTACATAGAAATTAAAAATACTGAAATAAAAACTAAAGACATTGAGCTTCTAACATAGAAACCATGCTTTTAGGTTTAACCAGAATAAGCTCTTGGCTAAGACTTGTGGTCTCAGAGACCTCGCATCGTTATAAGAATTATATTTTAATTTAACGATTTTTAAAAATTTATGTTTCGCTTAGATGTTCTTAACTTTAACTGTGAGAAAAAAATGGGTTTTTACATTTTGAAATGAAATAAAAATTTTTCGTCAAGATTTTGCCAGATTTTTCGATAAAAATCATTGTGTAATAAATTTTATAAAAATTATAATAAAAACTAATCTATTATGTAAGGGTCTGATGGACGTGTGACTGGAGTTCGTCGTCGCAGGTTTCGGGTTCGAGTCTCGGAGGTGTCATGGATGTTTGTAGTCGTTTGGAATCCACTTTAAACTGATGTCCCATTCTAATATGATTGTAGTATCGTAGGGAGCGTAGTGCTCTCTTTGGGAGTAGGGCTGACAATCCCAACCTGCAAAAAAACATCACCTGTCTCGAAATCTGCCAGTAGGGAGAGATCCTTGGCTCACCATGGGGTTGATGGGCCAACGAAAAGAAGAATCTATAACATATGAATTACTGTGATTTATCAATTTAGTATGTGAAACCAATTTCAATATAAAAAAATTCAATATAGCACAATAGAGAAATATATTAAAAGTATTTGAAGTGTCAGTATCTTCTGCTTTGATTGCCGAATGACCTAATGACTAGCGATCGTCAGGATTCAGGTTCGTCTCCCGGCGGGGCCATGAGTGGTTGTAGTGGATATAATCCATTTTAAAACCGTAGAAAGAAACTGAAAACCTACCAAAGCGAATGTTTATGATCTTAAATTGAATAGTTATATGAAAACTATGTATTTTTCGATAGAAAATCGCAAAAACATCCAGCGTCGTTATATTCTATTGAATACATTTATGCCAGATACTGCAAAACATGCCATTGACAACTACAGTGTGCTGATGTTATTATTATGATATTCCTGCATTATCAATATAAATAGGAAATGGCGATATGCGTGAATAAATGTGCGCAAAATGAAAAAAATAGTTCGTAACGAAAGAGTTGCTAACTTGGTGTCTAGACTTTCATATGAAAAGTTTAACTCCAAAAGTTTGTTCCGATACTTTATACAGTATAGACGACAGATTGTTTTAGCTTTATTAGTTTTTATAATAAGATTGTTTATTGGTCCAGTGGTCTGTAACACTTTATTAAGCAATAAATTTCTGGAAACCTTTTACCAGACGGCACGTTTTCCCACTATTTTGCTTTTATTCTTCGTCTTCGATGTGGCTTTACATCAGTAGTAAAGTTTATATTTCTTCTCCTTTGTTCTTTACTGTGTTTGTTTCTAATTTAAAATTTATCAGCACTATATGCATCAATTGCTACAATCATAAATATAGCTTTTTTTCTAATATATAATGAACGGTTGCCATTTTCAGAGGCTGAGTTAGTTGGCTTATGTTTACTAGCTTATGAAACGGTATATGTGTAGCAGGTTCAGCGTTGCCGAGTCTTCAAATAGATGGATACTATAATGCTCAAACTTATTTTACCATTCAGATTTAGAACAAAGACTTCTGAAGTGGCGTTTGTAGAATTTTCACAGATGCCAGTTCTAGACTAATACAGCTTCTTGATGGTCAATTGGCTAGTGTTGTGGCCTTTGGCACCACAGACTTCAGGTTCGATTCCCTGGTGAGGGCATGGATGTTTTTGAGTGGTTCGGAATCCACGTTAAATTATAGGTCCAGGTCTAATTAACCTAAAGTGTGCACAAAATTTTGGTAGAGCGAGAAGATCAAACCAAATACAGATTAATAAAATAATCTAGTTTTTTTCTCTATTCGTGTCGCTGGTTCTGAGGATCAATCCACCAGACGCTGTCTCAAAAAAAAAAAAGAAGACTCGAGGGCAGTTGTGATGTTCAGCATCTTGCCGCATTATTTCGATTACCTCGTGGGAGTTTCCGAGATTTCACAATGCCGTACTCATGTGCGGGGTAATTCCTCCTGAAATTCCTCCGTTAATGCACTGACCTTCTTCTTTAGCCTCACAGAGCCAAATCAGAAGTTCTACCTACGGGTGCCCCATCTCAACAGAAGTTGCCCCTCCTTCCATGAGACCCTTACCACGCGAGTTCTTGGGCTTGGTCTAGATGTTGCTGTTGACCAAGTGGGATAAGAAAAAAAGTTCTATCGTTCTAGTATAATAAAAAAACTTTCTAAACTAAGGATCTATCGAGCTCTCACCCAATTTTTATCTAACAAGGCACTCCAGTACTACGTGATGTAGCTTTATTGAACTCTTAACAATTATTTGTTTGCTAGCATGTAATATTATTTTAATAAAATATATACAGTGACTTTAATTGACTACAACTTTTAACTGAAATAACTTCTTAGAGCCTTACTAGATGTCGCTGCGAACGCGTGCAATGCGAAAGAATATAAAAGGAATTTTTTTCGTGTCGGTTCCAAGCCCTTTTGTAAATGTTTCGTAAAGTGTCATATTCAACCGAATAATATATTTGTTAATTGGTATTTAGGTGTATACTCAGTATAAGGTAAGAAGTAAAGCTGAGACAGTCATTTTTACCCCAATTCGTAATCTGGGTATGAACATTGGTGAATATTGGTTCATGCAGGACGGTGCCCCTCCTCATAGTACAAGCAATTGTTTGAACAATTAACAGTGAATTTGGAACCCGAGTTATTAATACCCAAACCGTTGTCGTGGTGTATTGAATTGGTCACCTCATTCACCAGATATGAATTCAGCCTTGGCCCACCATAGGGCTTTTGCACCAGTGATGATGACTCTATTACAGTCTGGCACTTGGTGCCACAGATTTTCGGGTTCAAGTCCCGCGATGCTGGGGATGTTTGTATTGGTTCAGAATCTACTTTTAACCATAAGCTAATGTCTAACATGAATGTAAGAGCCTTAGGTTGGCAATCCTAGCCTGGTAAAAGAAAATATCTCCTGTCTTGAAATCTGCCAGCAGGCAGACGACAGCCAATGATGATGAGGATTCTATAACAGTGAAACTGAATTTCGAATTATTTATCCATATAAATATATTAAATATAAAAATTTTCTGAAAAATAATTTTTCTTTTTTATTTTTTTCATTGTAAAATTCAATACACACCTTTCAATTTTATATTATATCTGAAATTTTAAAATTCTAATAAACTAAATGAAACAGATAATTTGTTAAATTTAAATATTCCTAAATTACTTCAGATAAAATGTTTAACATTACTCTCATATATATTTTTCAGTACTCCCTTGGTATTTAAATATATTTGATGTTACTTGAATAAATTAATTTTGTATTAAATTTTTAATATATTTCTGTTAATGTTAAAAGGTAATCATCCATAATTATACTACAGCTTTATATGACAGGTGTGCTTGAAATATATTGAATAAAAACCTGCAATCAATCAGCATTTAATATGACCTAAAGGGAGAAAAATACATTTCCAGATTTATCTCGAAATTTTACAGTATCGAAATCCAATACGAGAAGTATACTTTAAACATTAAAGGGACGTCTCCCTTTATACCTTTTTTATATTTTTATACGAAAAAACAAATTTGTGGTATATATAAAACGAAAAAAATATTTAATTTATCGACAAGACATTTTTTTATAGAGTTTCATGTTTAATATAAAAATTTACTCTCCTGCAGAAATTGGTTCCGTTTTTTTTTTTTTCCTTCTAGAACAAAATAAAAAGTTTCACAAGAATTATTTCCTGGTTTAGACCGGTGTAGGTCGAAATTTAAGAAACAATTGAATTAAATTTCTAGGAAATTCCAGGGTTTGAAGTTACAGTGACAGCCAGAAAAAAAAAAAATGACGCTAGATATTTTTTTTCTTGGAAACAGCCTGAAAGAAAAGTTCAGACTGATGGATTTAAAAACCGGACAGATTTTTTTTTTGCACCCATTTTAAGATGGAAAGAGAAAAAAATGGTACCCCTTACCCTAACTTAATTAAATTACGTTTACATCAATTTAATTTTTTTAAATGTAATGGAATTTTTTTGGAACGCTATAAAAAAGGAAGCATTGTTTGAAGATTTGTTCTTTGTTGGTGTTGAGAAAGATTCTTTATTAGAAAAATATCCGCTTTCTAAATTGATTAAACTATGTGAAAAAATTAGAATTAATTTCTTTAGAGTTCTGTGGAATTTTCATATTCAAATATATTTTTTATTACTTTTATTTTTGTGTTCTATTCTATAAAAGTGAGACTGAATTTCGAAATTATACCGATTTATTTATGAATTCTAAAATGTCTTTGAATTATAAATTTTATTTATAAATTTTTCTTAACATAGCACTCAATAAGTCTCCGTTCTAAATTCGTCATCATACTCTCATTGAAAAGTGATACATTCATTCGAAAGCTCCTCTACATTTTCGATGCCTTGTTTGTAGAACGATACGTCTTTGTTCTGAAAACAGGTCTCAGTTTCGGCAATCACTTCACCATTTGAGACAAATTTCTTCCACTGCAGCAACTTTTTATGTCTGCAAAATGCCATTCGCCGCTGTGGGCCAGATCTGGAGAGTAAGGTGGGTGGAAACAAATTCGAACCTTAATTCATTCAATTTAACCATAATTTTTTATCGGGCATTGGTATTGTCTTGGTGAAACAACACTTGTTTTTAAAATATCTATACTCAATCGATCCAATAACAACATGCAATATTCGCTATTGATAGTTTTATATTTCTCAAGATAGTCGATGCCTGCTGATATTTGAGTTTTTGGTTGATTTGGACAATTTTATCAGCTGCTGTCCACTTAGCTGACGATCATTTTGATTCATCCATTGCCACAAATAGATGCAAGAAATCCTTTTTTATCTTGCTTGAACAGCTCCAAACCAGCGCTCTGAATCGTCAACGAGTTGTGGTTTTTAGTCCGGTGGGAGCAAACGCTGTATCCACTTCTCGAAAGCAAACTCACGCATGCACAAATTTTCGTGTAAAATTGTAAACACACTACCTTCTGATATATTTAAGGTGTTAACTATCTCTCGCAACTTCCCTATAAGGTTTTTGAAAAATATTTTGTGGACTTCTTTCATGTTTTCAGGAAAAACTGCCGATTTTGGGCGACTAGAGCGTTTAGCGTCATCGTTGTTTGTACGATCGACTTTAAATCCAGCATATTGGTCAATCATAGTTGATTTCTTTGGTATAGAGTCACCATAACGCCTATCAAGCCACTGTTTGTCTTCAACAGTATTTTTATCCATCAAAACAAGGTTTAATCAACACATAAAATTTTTTTATCCAGTGTTTTGAAAATTACAAACTGTGCTCACTAAAACCATAGTAGCCTGTAAAGTAATTATCAGGATGTCATGAAATTTTTGACACGTATTGTTTAAAGGATACTGTAACCCAAAATTAATAGGGGTCTCTCAACAGTATTGCCATATAACTATGAGATCAGAGACTTATTGAATAATGTGCTATTTATCTTTTCATTATAAAATTATTTTAACTCCTGAATATAATATCAGAAACTTTAAAATCCTAAAGAATAAATCAAATCAAACAGTTGATTTGTATAGTTTTGAATTTTCATAAATTCTTTTTATAAATTGCTTAACATAACTTTCATTTTTTTTTCTCTCTGGCTCTCTTCGCTTGAGAAAAAAATTTAAAAAAACACTTTTGACAGAGACTCGTCTCAGAACTCTGTCTTTTTCTTTTTTCACCATAAAATTCCTTGTAAACAATCCTTCTAGACGGTGGGTCAACTTCCCTCACTTCTCATGGAGTAGTCATTTCTCAGCTCGGTCTATAACCACTCACGATGGTCACTCATGGCATACTTCATATTAAATCTGTAACTGTTTCGACCTGCGAAGGTCGCACAGAAATTCGCTAATTTTCTCATTGTGCATGATAGAGGATATTTGCTTTCAGATTGCAGTGACAAATTGTTCTCATTAGTAAAAAATTACTAATTGCATGTGATACCTACAATACTGCTTTTTTAGCTTCTTCAAATCTTCAATCTGCTTGAAAATCCGACGTGTTTTGTCACTTTCAGAAAAAGAGAAAAACAATACATAACACTAAATGTATATAATATAACTATCCACGATGCTTTTGCACGTTTGCTGTCAAATTTGAGTGATGGGTTGTTAAAATAACATATTTTCCCATCTCCTAGGAATGAAATATCAAAAAAACTCTTCCAATAGGAAAAAACATTACAATATATTTTGCACCTCTCAGGCTTTCCCATATATATTGATGTTGCTTGAATAAATTGATTTTATGTTAAATCTTCTGATATATTTCTGTTATTGATAAAAAAGGTACTCATCCATAATTATAGTACAGCTTTAACAGACAGGCGTGTTTGAAATATATCGAATAAAAAACTTTAATCAATCAGCCATTTAATATGACGTAAAAGTAGAAAAAATACATTTCCAGATTTATCTAGAAATTTTACAGTATCGAAATCCAATACGAGAAGTATACTTTAAACATTAAGGAGACATCTTTCTTTATACATTTTTTATCTTTTGCACGAAAAAACAAATTTGTGGTATATATAAAAAAGAAAAAATATATTTAATTTATCGACAAGAGTTTCCTGTATACTATAAAAATTTACTCTCCTGCAGAAATTTGTTCCGATTTTTTTTCTTTCTAGAACAAAAAAAAAAAAAAAAAATCAAGTGAATTATTTCCTGGTTGTCTCCGCTGTAGGTCGAAATTTAAGTAACAATTGAAATAAATTTCTGGGAAATTCCAGGGTTTGAAGTTACAGCGACAGAGAAAAAAAATGAAGCTAGATATTTTTTTTTTTTTCTTCGAAACAGCCTGAAAGAAAGTAAAGTTCCGACTGATGGATTTAAAACCAGACAGATTTTTTTTTCGCCCATTTCAAGATAGTTTTTATGAAAAGAGAAAAAAAAAAATGGTACCCTACCCAAACTTAATTAAATCACGTTTACTTTAATTTAATTTTTTTAAGTTCAATGGAATTTTTTTTTAGGAACGTTATAAAAAAATGAAGCATTGTTTGAAGATTTGTTCTTTTTTGGTGTTGAAAAGATTCTAAATTAGAAAAATACCCGGTTTCTAAATTGATTAAACTTTGTAAAAAAAAATTTAATTAATTTCTTAGGATTCTTTGAAATTTTTATATTCAAATATGTTGACCAAGTTCAAATATAAGCATTCGTTTTCTTCAGTTGATCTGCTATTGATTGCAAATTCTTAGCAAAAAGTAATTATGTTTTTTCCCTTTTATTAGATATCATATATTTTACATGGGAAGATATAACTGTTCTAATTTATTTAAAAAAGAGAGATTTTCAGAGTTTTCAGTCTACGCCGAATCTTGTGCCTGGTCTGTGACAGACCTTAATTATCACAAGGCGGGATAGACGAAACCACAAGGGACTCACTTCGGAAAACGAGCGGAAACTCTAGTCTGTTCAGTCACTTCAGAGAAAAGGAGACAAGACTCTTCGTCGACTCGTCGCATAACTCTCTCTCCTTTCAACTCCAAAACCACCCTTTAAGAAAATCCATCAAGTCGGGAGGTCAGCTTCCGCATATTTTCATTTTCATTTCTCAGCTCATGGTCTATCACCCATAACGATGGAACAACTCATGGTGTAGTGCATATTCAGTCGGTAATTTTTTTTCACCTGTGAAGGTCACACAAAAGCAATAGCTAATTTTATGAATCTCATTATACATAAGACTAAATATCTGCTATCAGATTTGATTGACAAGTGTTGTTCTTATTAATACAAAACACTAACTGCATGTATTATAACTACCCACAACACTGCTTGACAGCTGTCAAATTTTTCTTGAAGGAAAACTGCTACATTTCATTTTACATATATTTTCTTGCTCTTAGACATTTCCATATATTTGATGTTTTCTTGGATAACTTAATTTTATATTAAATCATCTAATATATTTCTGTTATTGTTAAAAGGTAGACATCCATAATCCAGCTTTATCGGACAGGTGTTTGAAATATAACGAATAAAAAAGCTGTAATCAATCAGTCATTTAATATGACTTAAAGGGAGAAAAAAAATACGTTTCCAGATTTATCTAGAAATTTCACAATATCGAAATCCAATGCGAGAAGTATAGTATTAAAAGAGAACGTCTCCCTTTATAAATTTTTTTTATCTTTTTGCACGAAAAAAAGAACAAATTTGGGATATATATATATATAAAATATTTAATTTATCGACAAGACATTTTTTATAGAGTTTCCGGTTTATTAAAAAAATTTCCTCTCCTGCAGAAATTGGTTCCCATTTTTTTTCTCTACCAAAAACTAAAAAAAAAAAAAGTTTCACAAGAATTATTTCCTGGTTTTGTACGGTGTAGATCGAAATTTAAGAAACAATTGAATTATATTTCTAGGAAATTCCAGGGATTGAAGTTACAGTGACAGTTAGAAAAAAATGGCACTAGATATTTTTTCTTGGAAACAGCCTGAAAGAAAATAAAGTTCCGACTGATGGATTTAAAACCAGACAGATTTTCTTTGCACCCATTTAAAGATAGTTTTATGAAAAGAGAAAAAAATGGTACCCTATCCTAACTTAATTAAATTACGTTTACTTGAATTTAATTTTTTTTTAAATGTAATCGAATTTTTTTTGGAACCTACAAAAAAAGGAAGCATTGTTTGAAGATTTGTTCTTGCTGGTGTTGAAAAGATTATTTATTAGAAAAATACCAGTTTCTAAATTGATTAAGCTCTGTGAAAAAAATTAGAATTAATTTCTTAGGATTCTGTGGAATTTTCATATTCAAATATGTTTACCGTATTCAAAAGTAAGTTTTTCCTTCAGTTTTTTCTGCTATTGATTGCAAATTCTAAAAAGAAAAATAGTTGTGTTTTTTTCCCCTTTATTAGACATCATATATGTTACATCAGAAAAATAATAAGTGTTCTAATTTATTAAAAAAATAAAAGTATTTACACGTTCTTTTCAGTAAAAATGTTTGTAGAGCTATCTGAATCTTAAAAGTTATTTATATTCAATTTATAGGTTCATTAAAAGTCATCCAGTATGCAATAGTATTTTAATAAAACTGAACTCATTTATTAAAATACTTTTAATTTATGAAATTTACAAACAATATATATACAAATATATTGCTTGTATATATATATATATATATATATATATATATATATAAAATACAAAACTCTGAATATTATAATTTATTATTTATAAAAACAAGAAAATTAAAGATATAAATTTGATTCATAAATCCACTAATAAATCCCAAGTATTTCAAGGTCAAAGGTAATTTATTCCAGAGTTACAGTTCTCGATTCTGGAAAAGAGGTGTTCTGTGGAGTTACTCTCGATAGAATCTAAAAATATGTGGTCTGCGACAGACTTTCATTATTAAACGGCGGGATAAACGAAACCACAAGGGGCTTACTTTGTAAACAGTGTGGAAACTTAGATCTGTTCAGTCACTTCAGAAAAAAAAAAGAGATAAACAACACTCTTTACCGAGTCATCGCAGAATTCTGTCCTTTCTTCTCCAAAAACCTCCCTTTCGGAAAATCCACCAAGATGGATTGCGTTCAACTTCCCTCACTTCTCAATGGAGTAGACATTTTTCAGCTCATGGTCTACCCACCAATCACGGTAAAATAACTCAAGGTGTAGCCCATATTCTATCTATAATTATTTCTACCTGTGAAGGTCACACAAACACAATCGCTAATTTCATGAGTCTCATTATATATGACACTGAATAACTGCTATCAGATTTGAGTGACAAGTTGTTCTCATTAGTACAAAACACTAATTGCATGTAATGACCCAAACACTGCTTATCTGCTGTCAAATTTGAGTGATGGGTTGTTTTATGTATTTGTCAAAGAATTTACATTCCTATCTCCCTGGGAATGAAATGCTAGAACTCTTTCAATGGAAAAAAACGCTACAATATATTTTACAGCTCTCAGACATTTCCATATATTTGATGCTGCTTGAATCAATTATTTTTTATTAAATATATTTTTTATTGATAAAAATGCTCATGCATAATTATTATACAGTTTTCACGAACAGGTGTGTTTGAATAGGTGGTGTGTTGAATTTTTAAATATTTTATTGCTCTTAGACATTTCCATATATTTGATGTTTTCTTATAACTTAATTCTTATTAAATCTTCTAATATATTTCTGTTATTGTCAAAAGGTAGACATCCATAATCCAGCTTTATAGGACAGGTGTGTTTGAAATATATCGAACAAAAAACCTGTAATCAATCAGCCATTTAATATGACTTAAAGGAAAAAAATACATTTTCAGATTTATTTAGAAATTTTGCACTATCGAAATCCAATACGAGAAGTATATTTAAACATTAAGGAATGTCTTTTTTAATACATTTTTTTTTTATCTTTTTGCACGAAAAACAAATTTGGGGTATATATGAAACGAAAAAAATATTTAATTTATCGACAAGACATTTTTTTTTTATAGAGTTTCCTGTTTAATATAAAATTTACTCTCCTGCAGAAATTCGTTCCGATTCTTTTTCTCCAAAAAAAAAAAAAAAAGTTTCACAAGAATTATTTGCTGTTTTTCTCCGGTGTAGGTCGAAATTTAAGAAACAATTGAATTAAATTTCTAGGAAATTCCAGGGTTTGAAGTTACAGTGACAGTCACAAAAAAAATGGCGCTGGAAATTTTTTTTTTTCTTGAAACGGCCAGAAAGAAAATAAAGTTCCGACTGATGGATTTAAAACCAGACAGATTTTTTTTCGCCCATTTTAAGATACTTTCATGAAAAGAAAAAAAAAAATGGTACCCTGCCCTAACTTAATTAAATTACGTTTACTTTAATTTATTTTTTTTTAAATGTAATGGAATTTCTTTGGGATGTATTAAAAAAAAGGAAGCATTGTTTGAAGATTTGTTCTTTGTTGGTGTTGAAAAAGGTTCTTTATTAAAAATACCCATTTTCTAAATTGATTAAACTTTGTAAAAAAATTAGAATTAATTACTTAGGATTCTGTGGAATTTTCATATTCAAATCTGTTTACCGTATTCAAATATGAGCCTTTTCTGTCCTTCAGGTGTTCTATTAGTGATTGCATATTATAAGGAGAAAATAGTGTGTTTTTTCCCTTCTATTAGACGTCATATATTTTACATAGGAATTCATAATTGATCTAATTTATTATTAAATTATAAAGTACTGACACTTTCTGATCATTAAAAAATATTTATAGTGCTATTTGAATCTTAAAAGATATTTATATTAAATTTATAGTTTAACTAAAAGTCATTCTGTATGCAATAGTATTTTAATAAAACTGAACTCATTTATTAAAATTCTTTAATTTATTGAATTTCAAAAATATATATATATATATATATATATTCCTTGTAAGTTCAGAATTCTGGAATATTATAATTCATTATTTAAAAAAAAGGAGGTTAAAGACTTAAATTTGATTCACAACTGCACTATTAAATCATAAGTACCGTGTATTAGAAAGTCAGAGATTCGAATCTGCGTCGAATCTAAAAATACTTGATCGACGGCAGACCTTAATTACAAAACGGCGTGATACACGAAACCGCAGGGGCTAACTTTGGAAAACGGGCGGAAATTCAAGGCTGTTCTGTCCTTTCAGAGAAAAATAGACAGCCAACACTCTTTGCTGACTCGTCGCAGTAATCTCTCCTTTCTTCACCAAAAACCTCTCTTTCAGAAAATTAACCAAGATGGATGGTCGTTTCGCTTCTCTCACTTCTCATTGGAGTAGACATTTTTCAGCTCCATGCTCTACCTCCAATCAAGATGGAACAACTCATGGTGTAGCCTATATTCCATCTATATATTTTTTTCGACCTGTGAAAGTCACACATACACAATCGCTAATTTAGTGAATCTCATTATGGGTGACATTAAATATGTGCTGTCAGACTTGAGTGATAGATTGATATTATGTATTTGTCAAAGAATATACATTCCTCTCTGCTAGCAATGAAGTGCCAGAACTCTTCGCATGGGAAAAACGCTACAATATATTTTACAGCTCACAGGCATATCCATCATATATGAGTGACAGGTTGTTCTCATTAATACAAAACACTAATTGCATGTAATATATCTACCCACAACACTGCTTGTCAGCTGGCAAATTGCTCTTATGAGAAAACTGCTACAATACATTATACACATGTTTTACTGCTCTTAACATTTACATATATTTGATGTTTCTTGAATAAATTAATTTTATATTAAATCGTCTAATATATTTATGTTATCAATAAAAGGTACTCATCCATAATTATAGTACAGCTTTAACGGACAGGTGTGTTTGAAATATATCGAATAAAAAACTGTAATCAATCAGCCATATAATAGGACTTAAAAGGGAGCAAAAATACATTTCCAGATTTATTTAGAAATTTTACAGTATCGAAATCCAATACGAGAAATATACTTTAAACATTAAGAAGACGTCTTTCTTTATACATTTTTTTATCTTTTTACACGTAAAAAAAAATTTGTGATATATATAAAACGAAAAAAATTTAATTTATAGACAAGACATTTTTTTTTTTTCATAGAGTTTCCTGTTTAATATAAAAATTTACTCTCCTGCAGAAATTCGTTCCGATTTTTTTTTTTCTCCTCTAAAAACAAAAAAAAAAAAAAAATTTCCCAAGAATTATTTTCTGGTTTTATCCGGAATGCATCGAAATTTAAGAAACAATTGAACTAAATTTCTAGGAAATTCCAGGGTTGGAAGTTACAGTGACAGTTAGAAAAAAAAAAAAAAAGGGCGCTAGATATTTTTTTCTTGGAAACCGCCTGAAAGAAAATAAAGTTCCGACTGATGGATTTTAAACCAGACAGATTTTTTTTTGCACCCATTTTAAGACAGTTTTATGAAAAGAGAAAAAAAAATGGTATCCTACCCTAACTTAATTAAATTACGTTTATTTTAATTTAATTTTTACATGTAATCGAATTTTTTTGGGATGTATTAAAAAAAGGAAGCATTGTTTGAAGATTTGTTCTTTGTTGGTGTTGAAAAAGATTCCTTATTAGAAAAATACCCAGTTTCTAAATTGATTAAATTAAAATAAAAAAAAAAATTAGAATTAATTTCTTAGGATTCCGTGGAATTTTCATATTCAAATATATATTTATCGTATTCAAATATTAGTATTTTTTTCTACTGTTGTTCTGCTATTAATTGCAAATTCTTAGCAAAAAGTAGTTTTTTTTTAACTTACATTGGAAGATATAACAGTTCTAATTTATTAAAAAAATATAAACAGTTATATCTTTGCAGATTTTCAGAGTTTTCGAGTCTACACCGAATCTAATAGTCTGGTGTGTTGCTGACCTTAATTATAAACACGGTGTGATACGAGAAACCACATGGGGCACACTTTGCAACACGAGCGGCAACACTAGGCTGTTCAGTGACTTCAGAGAAAAAGAGAGAAACAACACTCTTCGTCGACTCGAAACATAATCTCTCTCCTTTCTACTCCAAAATCTCCTTTTAAGAAAATCCATCAAATAGGAACTCACCTTCAATCACTTCTAATTGGAGTCGTCATTTCTCAGCTCATGGTCTATCACCAATCCCGATGGAACAACTCATGGTATAGTGCAGATCTAGTCTGTAATTTTTTCCACCTTTACAACATTAATTACATGTAATACCTACAGCACTGCTTGTCTGGCTTCTTTAAATCTTCAATCGGCTAGAAAATCCGGCGTTTTGAGTCACTTTCAGAAAAAGAGAAAACCAACACTTGTCGATTCGTAGCAGAACTCTCCTCTCCTCCTTCCCCAAAAACCTCACTTTAAGAAAAGTTTCAAAGGGAAGGGGGTGTCAGCTTCTCTCTCACTTGTCATTAGAGTAGATACTTTCTCAACCCATAGTCCACCCCTCATCCCGATGAATCATTCATGGTATAATTCATAGTCAATTTGTAGTTATTTCGACCTGTGAAGTTCGCACGGAGAATCGCTAATTTCATCATTATAGATGAAACTGAAGATCTGCTATCACATTATAGTGATAGTTGTTCTCATTAGTACAAAACACTAATTGCATATATTATAATTATCCACAACACTGCTTGTCTGCTGTCAAATTTTGTGATGGGTTGTTATCACTTACTTGTCAAAGAAGATACATTCCTCTTTCCTGTGAATGAAATGTCCAAATTCTTTCAGTGGGAAAAACGTGGGAAAAAAAAAAAGCTACAATATATTTTACAGCTCTCAGACACTTCCATATATTTGATGTTGCTTGAATCAATTAATTTTATATTAAATCTTCTAATATATTTCTGTTATTGATAAAAGGTACTCATCCATAATTATAGTACAGTTAAAGAACAGGTGTGTTTGAAATATATCGAATAAAAAACTGTAATCAATCAGCCATTTAATATGACTTAAAGGGAGAAAAATACATTTCAGGATTTATTTAGAAATTTTACAGAATCGAAATCCAATACAAGAAATATACTTTAAACATTAAAGGGACGTCTCCCTTTATACCTTTTTTTATATGTTTATACGAAAAAAAAACAAATTTGTGGTATATATAAAACGAAAAAAAAAAAAAAATATTTAATTTATCGACAAGACCTTTTTTCATAGAGTTTCATGTTTAATATAAAAATTTACTCTCCTGCAGAAATTGGTTCCGTTTTTTTTTTCTCCTTCTAGAACAAAAAAAAAAAAAAGTTTCACAAGAATTATTTCCTGCTTTTGTCCGGTGTAGGTCGAAATTTAAGAAACAATTGAATTAAATTTCTAGGAAATTCCAAGGGTTTGAGGTTACAGTGACAGTTAGAAAAAAATGACGCTAGATATTTTTTTTTTTTAGAAACAGCCTTAAAGAAAGTAATGTTCCGATTGATGGATTTAAAACCAGACAGATTTTTTTTGCATTTATTTTAAGATAGTTTTATAAAAAAGTGAAAAAAATGGTACCCCACCTAACTCAATTAAATTACGTTTACTTTAATTTAATTTTTTTTAAATGTAATGGAATTTTTTAGGAACGCTAAAAAAAGAAAGCATTGTTTGTAGATTTGTTCTTTGTTGGTGTTGAAAAAGATTTTTATTAGAAAATACTCAGTTTCAAAATTAATTAAACTCTGCAAAAAATTGAATTAATTTCTTAGATTCCGTGGAATTTTCATGTTCAAAATATGTTTATCGTATTCAAATGTGAGCATTTTTTCCTTCAATTGTTCTGCGATTGATTGCAAATTCTTAGAAAAATAGTTGTGTTTTCCCCCCTTTATTCGCCATTATATTTTTTACATGAGAAAAGATAATTGTTCTAATTTATTAAAAATATATAAAGTACTTGCATGTTCTTTTCATTAAAGAAATGTTTGTAGTGCTATCTGATTCTCAAAGACTATTTAAATTAAATTTGTAGGTTAATTAAAATTCACGCTGTATGCATTAGTATTTTAGTAAAACTGAACTCATTTATTAAAAATACTTTAATTTATTAAATTTACAAGCAATATAATAAATATACAAATACAGATATCAGGAATATTATAATTTATTAGTTATAAAAAAAGAAAATTAAAGATTTAAATTTGATTCACAAATGCACTATTAAATCACAAGTACCGTTCCCTCCAAGGTCAGAGATTCGAGAGTCTACGTCGAATCTAAAAATACGTGGTCTGCTGCAGGCATTAAATATTAAACTGCGGGACACATGAGACCACAAGGGACTTACTTTGTAAACAGGGCGGAAACTTAGATCTATTCATTCACTTCAAAAGAAAAGAGATAAACTACTCTCTTTGCCGACAGGTCTCAGAATTCTCTCCTTTCTTCTCCAAAAACTTCCCTTTAAGAAAACAAGAGGAGGATCAGCTTCCCTCACTTCACATTAGAATAGATATTTCTCAGCTCATGGTCTATCATCAACAACGATGAAACAACTCATGGTGTAATCCATATTTCATCTGTAGTTGTTTCGACCTGTGAAAGTCATACAGACACAATCGCTGATTTCATGAATCTCATTATCCTGAATATCTACTATCAGATTTGGTGACAGGTTGTTCTCATGAGTATAAAACACTAACTGCATGTAACATAACTAACCACAAAAACTGCTTGTCTACTGTCATTTTTTAGTGATGAGTTGTTATTGTGTACTTGTCAAAGAATATACAAGGTTATTATAATTAAAATCCCATTTTCAAAATGCTGTAAAAAAAAACCACTCATAATGAGTTCAAATTTGAACTCAAGATATGAAGAAGTGGGGAAACGATATGGCCTCGAAAACAGTTCCCCCGATTTTTCTCATTTAATTTGTTATGACCTTGTCTTGGTGGAATTTTTCTACTAACAGTGTCACAACTGTTGAATGACTTGGAAGCCCTTTTTTCGTCAAAACACCGAAACAATCAAGCACACTGAACACTACAGTTGGTTTAATTTGCAACTCATGCCAAATACGTTGTAAGTATCACTGGCAGCCGAATTTACTTCCTTTATGCCGCTTACGGCATCATCTATTAATACGCTTTATAATTTTTTTGATGCCGTACCGGTTCACCCGTATTCAAGTATCGGCAGTTCGAATTTGAAACCATTGTGATGAGTGGCTCTTTTTTTCAGCATTTTGAAAGTAGGACTTTAATTATAATCACCCTGTACATACCTCTCTTATGCGGATGATATGCCTGAACTCTGCCCATGATAAAAACACTACAATATATTTTACAGCTCTCTGGCATTTCCATATATTTGATTTTGCTTGAATAAATTAATTTTATATTAAATTTTCAAATATATATATATGTTATTGATAAAAAAAGATATACATTCTTAATTATAGTGAGCTTTATTGGACAGGTGTGTTTGAAATATATCGAATAAAAACCTGTAATCAATTAATATGACTTAAAGGGAGAAAAATACATTTCCAGATTTATCTAGAAATTTTACAGTATCGAAATACAATACGAGAAGTATACTTTAAACATTAAGGAGACGTCTTTCTTTATACATTTTTTTTTTAATCTTTTTGCACGTAAAAAAAAAATGTGTGGTGTATATAAAACGAAAAAAATTTAATTTATCGACAAGACATTTTTTTCATAGAGTTTCCTGTTTAATATAAAAATTTACTCTCCTGCAGAAATTCGTTTCAGCTTTTTTTTTTTCTCCTAAAAGAACAAAAAAAAAAAGTTTCACAAGAATTATTTCCTTGTTTTGTCCGGTGTAGGTCGAAATTTAAAAAACAATTGAATTAAATTTCTAGGAAATTCCAGGGTTCCAGGTTACAGTGACAGTTAGAAAAAAAATGGCGCTGGATATTTTTTTTTTCTTCGAAACAGCCTGAAAGAAAGTAAAGTTCCGACTGATGGATTTAAAACCAGACAGATTGTTTTTTCACCCATTTTAAGATAGTTTTATAAAAAGAAAAAAATGGTACCCCACCTAACTTAATTAAATTACGTTTACTTTAATTTAATTTTTTTAAAATGTAATCGAATTTTTTTTGAACGTTATAAAAAAGGAAGCATTGTTTGAAGATTTGTTCTTTGCTGGCGCTGAAAAGATTATTTATTAGAAAAATACCCAGTTTCTAAATTGATTAAACTTTGTGAAAAGATTAGAATTAATTTCTTAGGATTCTGTGGAATTTTCATATTCAAATATGTTTACCGTATGAGCATTTTTTTTCTTAAGTTGCTCTGCTACTGATTGCAAATTCTTAGAAAAAAATAGTTGTATTTTTCCTCCTTTTATTAGACATCATATATTTTACATCGGAATAGATAATTGTTCTAATTTATTAAAAAAAAATATAAAGTACTTACATATTTTGAGAAAAGTTTAGCTTTGCTGATTTTCATTTCAATTTAATGCTTTACAATCTAAAAAAGATAAGAAAATTCATTAATAACAGTTTATCTATCCAAATGAATTTTAATTAAATACAAAATAAAGTACCATTTAATTTAAATTACCTTTAATAAATACGAGGAATTGATCGTTATTAAGTTAGCAACATATATTTAATTAGTGCGCTGTACATCATAATTAGTCAATAAGTATTAATCATTTTAGAAGTGCATCATTATGAAGTGAGATAGATAGGTTTAGTAAAAGTTCAATAAAAATGAGCAATTGACCATTGTTCAGAACGCAGTATATCATTATTTATCGAGCTTTCATTACGCAGTATATTTCAAAGAGCAGTAGATAAATTGGCATTAGATTCAGCTAACATTATACACTTGACAAAAGTCACTCTTAATATCGTGTGTTCGCCCGGCAATAGACTCTGGCATTCAACAAGTCGTTGGAAGTCTTCTGCAGGAATGAGCCATGCTGTCTCGAGACGTCCTTGTGAGAAAGCGTTGATGGTGCAGGATTTTGGGCACGAACAGACCTCTCGATAATGTCCCATAAAGGCTCGTAGATTCATGTTGATCTCAGATCATTCTTTTATTTCCAGAATGTTCTTCAAACCAAGAACAGTTGTGGCCCGGTGACATTCGCATTGTCATGCAAAAGTCCCGTCGTTGTTTGGGTACATGAAGTCCATGAATGGCTGCAAGTGATCTCAAGTAGCTGAACATAAGTATTTCAGTCAATGTTCGGTCCAGTATTGGTTTTAAGTCCATGCCATGAAAAAAAAACAGCCCAAATTACGGAGCCATCACCAGAGAACAGTGCCTTGCTGACAGTTTGGGTCCATGGTTTCGTGGGGTCTGCGCCACACTCGAATCATTAGCTCTTACCAACTGAAACGTGACTCATCGGACCAGGCCACGGTTTTCCATTCATCTAGGGACCAACCGATATGCTCACGTAGATGTCGTTCTGTCAGTAAAGGCAAGTCGGTCTTTGCGGGAATAGCCCAAGAAAGCCAAATTTCTCCGCACAGTTCTAACAGACAAGTCCCTTGTACGCCCCATTATTTTGCGGTTATTTGAATGTTGCTTGTCTGTTAGAATACGACTGTTTAGAGACGTCGCCGGTCTCGGTCGTTAAGTAGGCGGTCGACCATCCTTGGTGGGATGTTATGCCTGAAATTTCATACTCTCGGCATCTTGACACAGTGGATCTGGGAAGTTGAATTAACGATTTCGAAATGGCATGACCCATGCGTCTAGCTCCAACTAACATTCCGCGTTCAAAGTCTGTTAATTCCCGTCGTGCGGTCATCATCACGTCACCTCTTCACATGAATAACTTGAACAGAAATGAAAGGAAAGCACTGCGCATTTATACCTGTTCTACGCGATGCTACTGCTATCTGAAAATTTGCATATTGCTATCCCATGACTTTTGTCACTTCAGTGTATTATTGTTCAGAGAGCAATAGATCTATTCAGCAGTATATTACTAGTAAATGAGCAGTAGATCCTTGTTCAGTGTGCAGTTCTTTATTTTGGTAGCATATCATTACTCAGTGTTCTTTTATTTTAGCAGTAGATCATTATTCAGTGCTCAGTTCTTTATTTTGGTAGTAAATTATTATATTCAGTTATCATTATATTGGTTTTAAACGAACAAATCAGTATCCAGTGAGCAGTAGACAATTTGACTATAGATCATTATTAATTAACATTAGATAATTTGAAAGTACATTATTATTCTGTTAATATTATATCATTGTTTAGAGAGCAATATATCTGTTTAGCAGTGTATCGGTATTAAATGAGCAATAGATCCATATTCAGTGAACATTTCTTTGTTTTGAAGTAGATCATTGTTCAGTAAGCACTTTATCATTACACAGGGACCAATATATAATTTTAGCAATATATCGGTTAAATGAGCAATATATAATCATTGAGTGCGCAGTAAATCATTATTTAGTGGACAATATTTTATTTCTGTAGATCATTATTCAAAACAGTTCTTTATTTTGGTATTAGATCTTTGTTCAGTTAGCATTAAATAATTATTCAGAGGGCAATAGATTATTTTAGCAGTATATCGATTTGAAATAAGCAATACATCATTATACAATGCAGAGTAGATCATTATTTAATTACATTACATCATTGATTAGAAAGAAATATATCACTTTAGCAAATTTTAAATAAGCAGTGGATCATTATAAAAATAGTATTAGATCATTGTTCAAAAGAAATATCAATATACAGTATATCGATAGTAAATGACCTGTTGATCATTATTCAGTGTGGCATTATTTATTTGGCAGTAGATCATTATTTAGCGGACAATGTTTTGGTGGTTCATTATTCAGTTAACGTTAGATCATTATTCAAAGAGCAATTGATCATTTTTAAATCATTATTCAATTAACATTAGATCACTGTTCAAAGAATAATACAAGATTTTAGTAAGTTTTAAATGTGCAGTAAGTCATTATTAAGTTAGCAGTAGATCATCATTCAAAATCACATTAGATCATTAGCAAATTCGAAAAATATATCACATTTCAGAGTCTTCAGAAATTTAAAATTTATTTTATGTACCTTTATAAGTATAAACTACACCAAGATTTCTAATAGTTCAAAATAATTGCAGATTTTCAGAACATTTTATGACAGGATATTTACAATTTCAGACAATAACATAAAAGTTCACACTATATCATAAGTCCAGTTGGAAAATATAAAAGGAATATCAATAAAAATAAACAGTAACAATTATAATTTTTACTTTCTTTAAAATTTGTATTACTTTAAAATGGTAAAAATTAAGGCTATTATTTATATTGTTTATATAAGTCCATTTTTAAATGCAATGTTTTAGAAAGGTTACTTACCCTGAACAAGTTTAAAATATAATTGTAACTGAAGAATATATTTATAAAAATGAGTAATATTAATTAATTCATAACTATTTGAAGGATTTATTAATTTTTAATTTTAAAGCATTCAGTTATGAAATAATTAACGATAATTTAATTTACGATAGTGCCTAACTTAATTAAAGTTAATTATAATCTCAGAAATCACTCCTCCAGAAATCTTTATCATTAATTTTTAATATGTACCATTTAAAGCATACTAAATTGTTGCAAAAGTGTATCGGTACATAAAATTAATTTTCTCTCCGAAAAAAAAAAAACAGAAACATTATTTTAATTCAACCTTAATAGAATAGACCAGGACAAAAAAACAAACTCCTAAATAGCTAACTTCCTATCACCAGCACTCTTCAATGTCACATTCAACAAATAAATAAAAAAAACTTCAGTACCATACCTAACGAAAGAAACACATAAAACAAAAGAAAAAAATCATCTTGATGGTGGTTGAAATCTTAAAAGAAAGGCCATCACATAATGGTCACTTACAAACTCGACGATGCAAAGAAGTTTTTGGTACATTGCGCTGATAATAATCTCTTCAAAGATTCGCGGAAAGACACTCGAGATTGGTAAACAATGTCCTTTAAGGCCAGGATAGTTTTAAGACTGCCAAGAATCCCCATGTCCTGGCTCCATTGGTGATTTTATTAAACATCCAGTCGTTAAGATTTAATTGTTTCTAAACGACTGATGTAATTAACTGGTTAATGCCATCAGATTAACTGGAGTTTTACCCAAGATGAGATGCTTTGATGTTTCTGCGGTGAAATTGAAGATGGGTTAAACGAGGAATGTGGGCATTTTTGGCTGCACACTTCATTACTTGACCAAATGGTGCAGTGTTTTTTTTTTCTTTCTAATGCAGCTGGCAACCACTTAGACAATTGTCTTTGATGCCTTAAGGCAAGTGCTGCACAGACATTATTCACTTTGCATTAACCAGGGGGCGCGTGTAAGTTGATTGTAAGCCACGGACGTGGAGTAACAATGCCCCCGCAACGCTCTACAATCCTATTAGGACCGGGACCTACGGTTCAAAGTGGATTCCGAACCACTACAAACATCCATGGGCAAGCCGGGATTTGAACCCGATAATTATGGTGCCGAGAGCCAGAGAGCTAGCCACTCGGCCATCAGGCTCCCAAATGGTCAATTTTGTCCCGAATTTAATGGTGTAAGATAGGGAGACTAAGTATATGCTAACATATTTAAACAAAATAATGCGACAGAAATTTTTATTTCTTTTATTTTTGTGTAAAATATTAAAGATGCAATATATTCATAGCATAAAATTCATAGAAAAAAAGTATCAGGTTTAAATTTAAATGTTAATTTCTGCTATTAAATATCATTTTATGACAGAAGAGATTGTTTGTTATCATTATTCAGTTAGCATTAGATGGTTATTAGAATACCAGTAGATCATTATTCAAAGGGCAACAGATGATATTAGCAGGTATATCGATTTAAAATGAGCAATAGATCATTATTCATTGTTGAGCAGTTCATTATATAGTAAGAAATACTTTATTTTGGTAGATCATTATTCAGTTAACATTAGATCATTGTTCAGAGAGCAGTACATCATTTTAGAAAAAGTTCTAAATGAGCAGTAGATTAGCATGAAGTTTGCTTTAAAGGATTATATAAAGGGAAATAGATAATTTTAACAGTATATATGCCTTACACATACAATAGACAGTTAATATATTTAGAGAAGTACATCACATTTCAGAGCTCTCTGAAATTTAAAATATATTTTATGTAACTCTGTAATTATAAACTTAACAAAGATTTCTAGTAAATAAAAGTAATTGTAGATTTTCAGTTCATTTTGTGATTGGATTTAAGCAATTTGAGACCAAACATAAAAGCCCAGATTATAACATGTTCAGTTGGAAAAATATAAAAGAAATATCAATCAAAGTAAAGAGTAAAACTTATCAACTTTAAATTCTTTAGAATTTGTACTGCTATGAAATAGTGAAAACGGTGATTAGCATACTGTTGTGTTCTTTATACAAGTTTATTTTAGATGCCTTACTTTGGAGAGGCTACACTTAACTAGTTTAAAATTTAATTAAAACAAAAATCACTTAATAATAAAAAGTGATTCCGTCTTATTCAAAACATGATATTAAGTAGATCATATCTATTTGATGGTAAATTAATTTTAAATTTAAAGCATTCGGCTATGACGAAATTAATGATACATTAATTTACGATAGTGCCTAACTTAATAAAAGTTAATTATAATCTAAGAAATCATCACTCCAAAAAGCTTTCTCACACCAGATTTTTAATATGTACCATTTGAAGCATACTAAATTGTTGCGAAAGTGTATCGGTACATAAAATTAGTTTTCTCTCCGAAAAAAAAAAAAATATTTTTAATTCAAACTTAATAGAATTTTTAAATACCAGACCTAAAAGCAAACTCCTAAATAGCTAACTCTCTCATCATCAGCACTCTTAAATGTCACATTCATCAAATAATTAAAGAAATAGTTAAGTATCACACCCAAACCGAAAGAAACACATGAAACAAAAGAAAAATCATCTCGAAGCCCCCTCTGGTGGTAGAAATCTTAAAGAAAGACCATCACGTAATGGCCACTTAGAAACTCGACGATGCAAAGAAGTGTTTGGTACATTACGCTGATAATAATCTCTTGAAAAGATCCGTGGAAAGGCGCTCGAGATTGGAAAACAATGTCCTTTAAGACCAGGATAGTTTTAAGTCTGGCAAGAATCACCATGTCCTGGCTCAATTGGTGATTTTATTAAATGTCCAGTCGTTAAGATTTAATTGTTTTTAAACGACTGATGTAATTAACTGGTTAATGCCATCAGATTAAATGGAGTTTTACAAAGATGAGATCCTTTGAAGTTTCTGCGGTTAAAGTGAAGATGGGTTAAACGAGGAACGTGGTCATTTTTGGCTGCACACTTCATTACTTGACCAAATGGTGCAATGCTAGCCAGAATTTAATTGTGTAAAACATTCCAACTTAGTGTATGTTTAACATACTTAAACAAGAAATTGTGGCAGAAATTATTTTTTTTTATTTTGTGTAAAATATTAAATAAACTTGAAGCACAAAACTCATAGCAAAATTTTCATATTTGAGTTTAAAAGTAATTTTGCTATTAAATATCATTATATAACAGAAGAGATTGTTTGTTGTTATTATTAAGTTAGCATTCGATGGTTATTTAAAGAGCAATATATCCTTAATCGAAGACCAATAGATAATTTTAACGGTATATCGATTTAAAATGAACAATAGATCATTGTTCAGTGCAGAGTAGATCATTATTTAGTGAGCAATACATTACTTTGGTAGATCCTTATCCTATTAACATTATATCATTGTTCAGAGAGCAATATATCACTTTAGCAATAGAATGAGCTGTAGATCACTATTATGTTAGCAATAAATCATTATTCGAAAAACAGTAGATCAGTTTAGAAGTATATCGGCATTACATAAGCAATAGATCACTATTCGTTGCTCAGTAAATTATTATTATATTAGGAGAAATACATCCCAATTATATGAAATTTGAAACTTATTTTAGGTAACTCTTTAAGTATAAAGTCCAAGATTTCTAATAAATTTAAGTAATTGTAGTTATTTTAGATTTTCGGTATATTTTCTGACAGGAATTATATAATGTCAGATCATAACATAAAAATCCATATTATATCATATGTTCAGTAGGAAAATATAAAAGGATTATTAATCATAGTAAATAGTAAAACTTATCATATTGACTTTTTTTTTTAGAATTTTTACTGCTTTAAAGTAGTGATAGTGGGGACTAGCATAATATAATGTTCTTTGTACAATAAGTTAATTTTTAAATGAATTATTTTAGAGAGGTTACACTTAACTAGTTTATAATTGAAACAAAAGCATTTATTTGTATAAAAAAGGATTTCATCTTATTCTGAAGAGTGATATTAATTAATTTATATCTATTTGAAGCTTCATTAATTTTTTTAAAGCATTCAGTTATAAAAAAAACTAATGATAAATTAACTTAAGATTGTGCCTAACTTAATTAAAGCTAATTATAATCTCTGAAATCACACATCCAGAAAGCTTTATCACATCAAATTTTTAATATGTAACATTTGAAGCATTCTAAATTGTTGCAAAAGTGTATCGGTACATAAAATTAATTTTCTCTCCAAAAAATAAATAAATAAACGTTATTGTAATTCAAACTTAATAGAATTTTTAAATACCAGTACAAAAAGGATACTCCTAAATACACTCATGTCCATAAATTAAGGATAATGAAGTTCAGGCAAAGAAAGAGACAGAAGCCAAACAAATTTGACTTATTTGTAATGTCTGTTTATTAAACAAAAGGTAAAGAGCAAAAAGATGTTATATGTTTGATATAATTAATAAAATTGCGATTTTTACTCCCTGGAGCAAATATAAAAAAAACCTATTTACAAAAAACAGTATAACATGGTTAGTATGATGGTTAATATGGAGTATGTCTCCCGGACGATGCAATACAGGCCTTACAACGCCTAGGCATGCTGAGTATCAAATTATCAATCTGATCTCGGGGACTACTAACCACTCATCAAGCAATAGCCTCCGAAGTTCCGGTTGACAGGTGGAGGGGGTTGACGGGCTGCAATTCGTCGGCCAAGCATATCCCACACACGCTCTATTGGATTCAAGTCCGGTGAGTATGCTGGCCAATCCATACGGGTGATATCCTCCAATTGAAGGCATTCGAAGACCAATGTGCCTAAGCGTCTGTACACGGTCTGCCTTGAAACTGTCTTACCGGTAGCTGAAGAGAGCTGACGAGACAGGTCTGATGATGTGCTCCGTCTGTTTCTTTTGGCAGTTTAAATACAGGTCCTCATTCGGCATTGTAACTCGGGGGCGACCTGTGCTGTAACATCTACTCACATTACCGTCATCTTGGAATCGTTGCCAAAGCCTGGAGATGACATTCTGGGCGATTCCAAGTTCCTCGGATACTTCCAGCTGGGTACGTCCACATTCCAGTCGTCCGATAATTCTACCACGTAAAGAATCCTCCAAATGCTTCCTTTGTGCCATAACTATGCGGTTATTGCACTGAAAGGCTTTTTAAAGCGCTTGTGAACAATTTTACTTCTTTGCCACCATTCCTTATATACCCTCTCTTACACTCGTCATTGTGACGTACTATCCGCGCCATCTGGTAGTTTCCTGTAATTTGCATATTCTTCTTCAAGATGTTGTGTGATAATTCTACAGGTGAAATTTTTAGAGTTCAATTTCTGTGTGATTCTGAATTATCCTTAATTTATGGACATGAGTGTAGTGAACTCTCTTATCACCAGCACTCTTAAATGTCACATTCAACAAAGAAACAAGAAAAATGTTAAGTACCATACCCTAACTTAAAGAAACACATAAAACAAAAGAAAAAACATCCTCTTGAAGCTCCTCTGGCGTTTGAAATCTTAAAGAAATACTATCGCATAATGGCCACTTAGAAACTCGACGAGGCAAAGAAGTTTTTTGGTACATTACGCTGATAATAATCTCTTCAAAGATTCGCGGAAAGGCCCTCAAAATTGGAAAACAATGTCCTTAAGTAAAGGATAGTTTTAAGTCTGGCAAGAATCACCATATCCTGGTTCCATTGGTGATTTTATTAAACGTCCGGTCGTTAAGATTTAATTGTTTCTAAACGACTGATGCAATTAACTGGTTAATACAACGACTGATGCAATTAACTGGTTAATACCATCAGATTAACTGGAGTTTTACCCAAGAAGAGATGCTTTGAAGTTTCTGCGGTGAAATTGAAGTTGGGTTAAACGAGGAATGTGGTCATTTTTGTCTGCACACGTCATTACTTGATCAAATGGCGCAATGCTACCCAGAATTTAATGGTGTAAAACATAGCAATTTAGTGTACATTAACATGCTTAAACAAGAGATTGAGACAGAAATGATTATTTTTTTATTTTGTGTAAAATATTAAAAATTCAATAAACGTTACCTCATAGCATAAAGTTGCAAAATTTTCACTTTTGTGTTTAAATGTTATTTTTTGATATTAAGTATCATTATGTAACAGAAGAGATTGTTTGTATACTAAATGTTGGAAATTTATTTAATGAGAATTAACTGCAGAAATGTATGAATCATGCATTGTAACGTCTCGGCGTATACTAGACCTATAACGGCTTCAAGAAGACAGCCACTTACAGGTTCATAGGAATACTTTAACTTTATTTACAAGAATTATATAATATTTATACAGAACTCTATTTATAAAAACCGAAAATTAAGATAATTTAATTCACAGGTGCAGTTCACTCCAAGGACGGAGATTTTTTGGAGATCTCGAGTCTACATCGAATCTAATGCAATGGCAGAACTTAATTATCACACGGCTTGATATATTAAACCACAATGGGTTCATTTTGAAAAAGTGGAAACTCAGGCCTTTTCAGTCAATTTAGAGAAAAAAAAAGGACCTCTTGTCGACTCGTCGCATAACTCTCTCTCTCTCTCTCTCTTCCTCACCAAAAAACTGCTTTTAAGAAAATTCGTCAAGAACTTCCCTCATTTCTTATTTTAGTAGATATTTCTCAGCTCGTGGTCTATCACCCATTACGATGGAACAACTCATGATATAGTTTATATTCAATCTGTAGCTGTTTCAAACTGTGAAGGTCGCACAGACACTATCACTAATTTCATGAGTCTCATTATCCATGAAACTGAATATCTGCTATCAGATTTGTGTGCACAAGTTATTCTCATTAGTACAAAGCACTAATCACCTGTAATATAACTACCCACAAAACTACTTATCTGCTGTAAAATTTGAGTGATGGTCTATTATTATATATTTGCCATATAACATACATCCATCTCTCATGGGAATGAAATGCCAAAACTCTTCCCGTCGAAAAATTGCTATATCATGAATTTAAGTTCGTTAAAATTAAATCAACTCTAATGTATCTCCATAATCAGTTCGCGTGATAACTTAATCTGAAAAAATAGGTTAAATATAATTATCCAAACATAGTTTATCGATATGATTAGTATTGTTCAAATTAATAATTAAATTCATTCATACGAATATCATCTAATTTCCTCTCTATTGTAATTATGGAATTATTTATCTATCAATAAGACATATCGCAATTCATTTATCATAAACATAAAAGATCGAGTTCATTACCGATATTTGGAAAGTATATCACACTAAACGAAAAAAATTAATTAAAATGACTCGCGAATAAAAAAAACTGAAGATAATTAAAATATATCATTATTTTTATGTGATAGTTTAACGTCATTAGCACGAAACGATCCGGTGGATATTTATTAGTTTTCGATTAATTCTGATTTTTTTTTTCCTAATTAAAATATCTCGATAATATTAAATCTATGCAGTTTTTGATTAAAAGTGAAATATTTTTTCAATAACTGATCAAAGAAATGATTTTATTAATATCTGACATTGCAAATTGGTTTTTCTACCTAATTTTATGGATGGTATGTGTCTTGGATCTGGGTATTTATCGATAAGTTTTAATCGATATTTAAACATGAATTAAAAAAATATTCATTCTGAATTATTTGACGTTTTAGACGGTTTTTATTAATCTTCATCACGATGAATATCGCTTTAAGTTTGCATTCATTTTTTATTATTATTTTGTATGCTGATTTTCATTGACTTTTTTGATTTACTTTTAATACTTGATTTTTATTCTTAACTTTATTGATTTATGATTAATGTCCAAAGTAATTCGCGTCGTAATAGATTTTCAGATAATATTAATATTACATTTAGCGTCAGAATAGATTTTCATAGTATATTTCTTGTTAAATGTTATTAAATAAAGTATCTTAGAATATATTGCATTATAGTTAAATCATGATAAAGTTATTGATTTTGGTAATGGATGTTTCATGGATTTTCATTTTGTATTCATGTGAATTATTTGTTGTTTTTTTTTTCTGCTGAATAAATTTTATTTTTATCTTTTATTTTTTAAAAATATTTTTATAACTTGATCAATTTCTTTCCTACTGAAATCTCAAAATTTTTTAAGCTTTTTCATTAATTAACTAAAATTTTAACCAGTGATTTTTTTTTTCTAAATAAATCTTTATTAAGCTCACATTGAAGAACTTATGGATCTCCATACATATTTAAGAAAATTCGGTCTTAATCACTAATTTGCAGCCTTTTGACTACAGTATATGATTCTATCTCCATTTCCAGTGCCACACTTCTTCTTCATTGGCGTAACAGATTCTTGATGGGCCAAGGCTGTCTGCCTACTGGCAAATTTCGAAACATTAAATGTATTCTTTATAAGGGATAGGGTCGCCGGCCCTACATCCAATGCACTACAGTCATATTAGATCGGGAAGTACGGTTTAAGGTGAATTCGAACCACTACAAACATCAACGGCATCGCCGGATCTCGAACCTAAAACCTGTGGCGCTAGTCACTCGGCCATCAGGACCCCACTATAACAGAACACCCAGTGTAAAAGGATATCTGCAAACTTCAAATTCATGCTGTGATCATATTGTTGAAAATAGCTGTGAGAAAAAGCTATACGTAAAAAACACATAGTTTTTGTCTCAAGATATGTTTTTTGTAAGGCAAAAAAAAAAAAAAAAAAAAAAAAAAAAAATCTTTTACGATCTAAATGTGACATTTACAAACATTATACAGTTTTACAGGCTTTCGGCATTATAATCTAAACGTGAACATTATTTATAACCCCTATTCCATGATAGAAAGCATTAATTTCGGTTCCCTATAACACCTTTTACAGTGAAACCATAAATTCTCCGAGTACACTACAACAAATTAAAAAATTAATAAAAATTACATAAATTGTTAAAGTAACATTTATTGTGTCATTTATACTAATTGGATAAGATTTACTGTTGCTCATATGGAAGAATTCGTTAAAGTATTCTTAGAGATATAAAAATAATTACCATTAAAGTCATCGACTAAGTGTCTTCAAGAATCAAGAACACTGTTTGAAAAAGGACTAACCGAATGAAAATTAATGTCAGTTAGTATTATTTTAAGCTACGTTTCCAAATAAACACAGTTAAAGATAACATTGCTCCAGGTGCAAAATAGCGAAAGACATGGGGAAAGGGAGTAGAAATAATTATTTTGGCATAAATTATTATTAGTCAGTTAAAAAAATTAAGTTTATTGTGTCTAGTACTTTACAAATATAAAAAAAAATCTTGAACCGTACATTCTAACAAGAAAATCATTCTGAAACTTCTCATTGGAAAAATCAATTAAAATTTGTTCATAAGCTAATAATAATCAACGGATACCATCATTTTACACCTGAGCAATTTTACCTTTTTACTACTGTATTTATTTTGAAATGAACTTAAAAATAACACTAACTGCGATCAATTTTCAATCGGTTTGAGACTTCATCTCCTTTAAATGTATTCTGAAAGATTTAAAAAAAGACTTCTAAGATGAAATAGAATAAATAACAAGATTTTAATCTGTTGGATATGTTTTTAATCTTGTGACAGAATTATTTCAAAAAAACAATCTTGCTCCTTTGTAGAACTAATTAAGGATTAAGATGTTCTCATTGTAATAGGTTATTGAAGAGACATAATGGTCATTCTGAAGCGCTTTATAGTAGAGCATGCAGTGTCCTAATGCATCGTTTAAGAAACAGCAGTGAATGGCAACCATTGGCATGTTTATCGCCAAGTAACCCAATTGTACTCCAGTTACGGTTGAATGGAAAACGCCATTCAGGTTACCGCTACGAATTCCAGTCTTGTATTCGACATCATTCATTCTCTTTAATACAGAACCCATATCTGACATACAATTTTAATTGACAATGCAGTAAAACAGGAATGCATTCTATTGCTGAGGTCATGGCACTCATAGATTCTTTGTGATTAAAAAAAAAAAAAAAGAAAAAAAATTAAATAATTCATCTATACAATATTTAACCAATTGATATTTATTATACATTAGAATATATACTCGTTATCGACCTTTTAGTTTTCGTAAAAAGTTTTTCGCCTTTAGTTTTGTTTCTCATCATTTAAACCATACTCGTTTAGTTTCGGTAAATGTTAATAGAAATAAAAATATCGTTGAAAATAGCCATTAAGAATTAGCTGTACTTGAAACCATAAAACATAGTCTTTTGTCTGAAATAATATGCGTTTCTTAAGAAAAAAACAACGTAATCCTCTTTCGGAAGACGCTATTCTTTCCGTAAGACAAAACCATAGTCTTCTCCGATCTAAATGTTGCATTTACAGAACCACTATTCCATGGTAGAAAGATGTTTATTTCAGTTCCAAAGTACATTCCTTACATTTAAACCATAAGTTTTCAGAGCATACCATAACTAATTAAAATTGCTAAATAATAAATATTACATAAATTTTAAAAGTGCCATTTATTTTGGCATTTACACAAAAGGGATAAAATAGTGTTACTTTTTTAGTAAAATTAGTTAAAGTATTCGTAGACAATATGTAATAATTACTATTAAAGTCATCGAATAAGTATCTACAAGAATCAAGAGCACTGCTGGGAAAAGTAATTACTGAATAAAAATTAATGTGAGCACTGTTATTTTGCTCTCCATTTCAAAATAAACACTGTTAAGGATAACATTGCTCCAGGTGTAAAATAGCGAAAGGCACGTGGAAAGAAAGGTAGTAAGCATTCTTTTGTATATTGTATTTAGTACTTTACTACTATAAAGAAATGAGATTTACATTGTAAACAGTGATATCACTCTTAAAACTTTTCATTGACAGGTATAAAATTTGTTTATAATAATAATAATCAAATGATTCCATTTAAATTTTTGAACTTCATTATTTTACACCTGAGCAATGTTATCTTTTACTACTGTGTTTATTTTGAAATAATACTAGCTTAAATATAACACTAACTGACATTAATTTTCGTTCGGTTTGAGCCTTCCGCTCTTTTAAATGTATTCCAAACGATTTGAAAAAAAATCAAAGATGAAATAGAATAAATAATATTTTAATTTGTGGCATATGTTTTTAAGCCAGTGACAGAATTATTTCAAAACAATTGTGGAAATTTGTAGAACTAATTAAAGATTAAGGTGTTCTCATTGTGTTCTCATCGGTTATTGAACAGACATAATAGCTATTCTGTAAATCTTTATGATAGACCATGCAGTGTCCCAGCGAAGTGTTTAAGACACAAACGGTGAATGGCAACCATTGGCGTGTTTATCGCCAAGTTACCTCAATTATGCCTCAGTTACGGTTGAATGGAAAAGACTATTCAGCTGCCGCCCCGAATACCAGCTTTGTAGTCGACATCATTCCACCTCCTTTATATAAAACCCATTTCTGACATTAAATTCTGATTAACTGTGCACTAGAACAGGAATGCACGCATTGCTGAGGTCAAAGTCCTCATAGATTCGCTGTGATTTAAAGAAACGATATGGAAAAATTTGAACTTATTTATTTATATAATATTTGATCAACTGATATTTAACAAACTATATATACTTTTAGTTTCTGGAAATGTTTATAGAATAAAATATAGCTGAAAATAACAAATTATCTGAAAGCCTATATATAAAAGAAGGAAATAGCCCAAAGCTTTTCTGAACGCCTATTTAAAAAAAAGGAAATTAAAAAATATCATTAGCATATTTCGAGAAATATATCACATTTAAGAACTCTCTGAAATTGAAATTTATTTTAGGTAACTCTGTAAGTATAAAGTCGCCCAAGATTTCTAATAAATACACTCAAGAGCCAAAACAGTATGACCACCCCTACATTTTGTAATGAACTCGCCTGGATAACGTGGAAGGCACGTGATCAGGTGGAAGTGGTATTTAACTGGTATTAAGTGGTGGTATTAATCCATGCCAAGGTGGGTTGAAGCTGTGTTGCGTGCCAAAGGTGGGCCAACTCGCTATTGACAGGTGGTCATAATGTTTTGGTTCTTAAGTGTATAAGTAATTTTAGATTTTCAGTACATTTTATGACAGGAGCAATACAATTTTAAACAATACCATAAAAGTCAAGATTCTATCATAAGTCCATTGGTAAATATAAAAGATTATCATTTAAAGTATTTAATAAAACTTATCCTTTTACATCCTTTTGAATTTATAATGCTTTAAAACGGTAAAAATGGGTACTAGCATAGTATTACGTTCTTTATATAACTTCAATTTCAGATGCATTATTTTAGAGACGTTACACTTAGCTAGTTTAAAATTTAATTGAAACAAAAGAATTTATATATAAGAAATTATTCCATCATATTCAGAAGAGTGATATTAATTAATTTAAATCTAGTTAAAAGTTTATTAATTTTTAATTTTAAATCATTCCGCTATGAGAAAATTAAGGATAAATTAATTTGAGATTGTGCCTAAGTTAATTATAATCTAAGAAATCCCCCTCCAAAAACCTTTATCACATCAGATTTTTAGTATGTAACATTTGAAGCATATTAAATTGTTGCAAATGTGCATTGGTACATAAAATTAATTTTCTCTCCGAAAAAAAATAAAGAAACATTATTTTAATTCAACCTTAATAGAATTTTTAAATATTAGGACAAAAGGCAAACTCTAAACAGTTAACTTGCTTATCACCAGCACTCTTCAATGTCACAATCAACAAACAATTAAAAAAAAAGTTAAGTACAGTACCTAACCGAAAGAAACACATAAAACAAAAGAAAAAAATAATCTTGAAGTCCCCCCTGGTGGTTGGAATCTTAAAGAAAGACCATCACATAATGGCCATTTAGAAACTCGACGATGCAAAGAAGTTTTTTGGTACATTACGTAGATAACAATCTCTTCAAAGATTCGTGGAAAGGCTCTCGGGATTGGAAAACAAAGTCCTTTAAGTTCAGGATAGTTTTAAATCTGCCAAGATTCACCGAGTCCTGGCTCCATTGGTGATTTTATTAAATGTCCAGTCGTTAAGATTTAATTGTTTCTAAATGACTGACGCAATTAACTGGTTACTACCATCATATTAACTGGAGTTTCACCCAAGATGAGAAGCTTTGAAGTTTCTGCGGTTAAATTGAAGATGGGTTAAACGAAGAATGTAGTTATTTTTGGCTGCACACTTCATTACTTGACCAAATGGCGCAATATTTCCACCACACACACACCCCGAATTTAATGGTGCGCACAGTTCTTTATTTGTGTAGTGGATCATTGTTGAGTTAGCATTAGATCATTACTCAGAGACAATATATAGATTTAGCAGTGTACCAGTTTTCAATCATCAGTAGATCATTATTTAGTGTGTAGTAGATCATTATTTAGTGTGTAGTAGATCATTATTTAGTGTGTAGCAGATTATTAATTAGTAAACAGTATTTTATATTGGTAGATCATTGTTGTGTCAGCATTAGATCATTACTCAGAGAGCAATTCATCAATTTAGCAATATATAGGTATTAAATGAGCAGTAAATCATTATTTACTGGGCAACATTTTATTTTTGGTAGATAGTTATCCAGTTTAGCGAGCAATGTATAATTTTAGGAAGTTTGAAATGAGAAGTAGATTATTAGAGATTAATGATTATTATGGCCTTATTTAATGATTATTATTCGATTATTATGGTAGATTAGTAGATCATTATTAAGTTAGATGATTATTCAAAGAGAAATAGACATTTTTAGCTGGGAATCAGCATTAAATGAGCATTAGATCTTTATAACGTTAGCATTAGATCCTTATTCAAATGGTAATAGATCAGTTTAGAAGTATATTGGCATTTAACAAGCAATAGACCGTTAATATATTTAGAAATGTATATCACATTTCACAGCTCTCTGAAATTTGAAACATACTTTATGTAACTCTGTAAGTATAAACTAGTCCGAGGGATCTAATAAACAAAAGTAATTATAAATTTTTAATGCATTTTATGACAAGATTTATACAATTAAAGACCATAACAAAAAAGATCACATTATATCATCAGTCCAGTTGGCAAATATAAAAGAAAATCCATTGAATTAAACAGTAAAACTTATCGGTTTACCTTCTTCAAAATTCTTACTGCTTTAAAATGGTGAAAATTGTGACTAACATAGTATTATGTTTTTATTTAAGTTAATTTTATATGCATTATTACACTTAACTAGTATAAAAATTGAAACAAAAGCATTTGCTCATAAAAAATGGATTCCATCTTATTTAAAACGATGATATTAATTAATTCATATCTATTTGAAGGCATATTAATTTTTAATTTTAAATATTTCAGTTACTGGAAAATTAATGATAAACTAATTTAAGATAGTGCCTAAATTAATTAAAATTAATTATAATCTAAGAAATCATCCCTCCAGAAAACTTTATCGCACCAAATTTTTAATATGTAACATTTGAAGCATACTAAATTGTTGCTAAAATGTATCAGTACAAAAATTAATTTTCTCCAAAAAAAATTTAAATAAATAATAAACATTATTTTAATTCAACCTTAATAGAATTTTAAATACCAAGACAAAAAGAAAGACCTCTATTGGTGATTTTATTAAATGTCCAGTCGTTAAGATTTAATTGTTTCTAAACGACTGATGTAATTAACTTGTTAATACCATCAGATTAACTGGAGTTTTATCCAAGACAAGATCATTTGAAGCTTCTGCGGTTAAATTGAAGATGGGGTAAACGAGGAATGCGGTCATTTTTGGCTGCACACTTTATTACTTTGACCAAATGGTGCAATGCTGTCCAGAATTTAATGGGGTAAAACATGGCAACTTAGTGTATGTAAAACATACTTAAACAAGCGATTGTGGCCTCCAAATATTTTTAACTTCTTTTTTATGAAATATACTAAAAATGTTATAAACTTTAGCTCATAGCATAAACTTTAAATATTTTCCCGTTTGTGTTTAAGTGTCTGCTATTACATAACAGAAGAAAAGAGATTGTTTGCATACTAATTGTTGAAAATTTATTCGATGAGAATTAACCGCCGAAATGCATGAATTATGCATATAATTTGCATTTACTCTAGAAAATTTGTTACAAAAATCAAAGTTTTTTTTTAAAAAAGCCCATAAATTTCTCAGTAATACTGTTAAAAGGTTTTTACTTTCATTGCTGCTAGTACTTTACAAATATATAAAAAAGAATCTTGAACCTTACATTCTAACACGAAAATCATTCTGGAAACTTTCATTGGGAAATCAATTAAAATTTGTTGATAAGCTAATATTAATCAACGGATTCAATCATTTTACACCTGGAGCAATTTTATCTTTTACTACTGTGTTTATTTTGAAATGAAGCTTATAATAACACTAACTGCGATCAGTTTTCATTCGGTTTGAGACTTCCGTCCTTTTAAATGTATTATGAACGATTTAAAAATAACTTCTAAGATGAAATAGCATAAATAACAAGATTTTAATCTGTTGCATATGTTTTTAATCTTATACAGAATTATTCCAAAATATTTGTGCTCTTCTGTAGAACTAATTAAGAACTAAGATGCTCTCATTGTAATCGGTTATTGAACAGACATAATAGCCATTCTGAATCGCTTTGTAATAGACCATGCAGTGTCCCAGCGGAGCGTTTAAGACACAACGATGAATGACAACCACTGGCATGTTTATCGCCAAATTACCTCGATTGTTACCCCCAGTTACGGTTGAATGGAAAAGGCCATCCAGGTTGCCTCTACGAATTCCAGCTTTGTATTCGACATCATTCATCTTCCTTTATATAGAACACATTTCTGACATTCAATTCTTATTAACTTTGCGCTAGAACAGGTCAGGTCAACTAATTACTCTTGCTCACTCTTCCTCATAGATTCGTCGTGATTTAAAAAAAAGAGATATCGAAAAATGAAAATATCTATCTATATATTATTTGATCAACTGATATTTATTATATATTAGTATAGATAATTCGGTAATGGTTATCTACACCAATAATGCCTTTTAAGTTTCGGTAAATGTTAATAAACAAAGAATATTGTTGAAAAATGATAAATTATCGTTTTTTACATTGTAAAGGAAAAATTGTTCTGAAAACCTATTTATAAAAAAAAGAAAATTAAAAATATCATTAATATATTTAGAGAAGCATATCACATTTAAGAGCTCTCTGAAATTGAAACTTATTTTAGGTAACTCTGTAGGTATAAACTCGCCCAAAATTTTCAATAAATATAAATAATTTTGGGTTTCAGTACATTTCATGTCAGGAGTAGTACAATTTTAGACAATACCATAAATGTCCAGATTCTATCATAAGTCCATTGGTAAATATAAAAAGATTATCATTTAAAGTATTTAATAAAACTTATCCTTTTACATTCTTTTTGAATTTATAATGCTTTAAAACGGTAAAAATGGTTACTAGCATAGTATTACGTTCTTTATATAACTTCAGTTTCAGATGCATTCTTTTAGAGATGTTACACTTAGCTAGTTTAAAATTTAATTGAAACAAAAGAATTTATATATATAAGAAATTATTCCATCATATTCAGAAGAGTGGTATTAATTAATTTATATCTAGTTAAAGGTTTATTAATTTTTAATTTTAAATCATTCCGCTATGAGGAAATTAATGATAAATTAATTTTAAGATAGTGCTTACCTTAATTAAAGTTAATGATAATCTAAGAAATAACCTCACCAGAAAAATTTCTCACAGCAAATTTTTAATATGTAACATTCGAAGCATACTAAATTGTTGCAAAGTGTATCGGTACGTAAAATTAATTTTTCTCCGAAAAAAAAAAATAAATAAACATTATTTTAATTCAACCTTAATAGAATCTTTAAATATCAGGACAAAATGCAAACTCCTAAATAGCTAACTCTTATCACCAGCACTCTTCAACGTCACATTCAAGAAAGAATTTAAAAAAGTTAAGTACCGTACCCTAACCGAAAGAAACACATAAACAAAAAGAAAAAAATCATCTTAGAGTCCTCTGGTGTTTGAAATCTTAAAGAAAGACCATCACATAATGGCTACTTAGAAACTCGACGATGCAAAGAAGTTTTTGGTACATTGCGCTGATAATAATCTCTTCAAAGTTTCGTGGTAAGGCGCTCGAGATTGGAAAACAATGTCCTTTAAGTTCAGGACAGTTTTAAGTTCTGGCAAGAATCCCCATGTCCTGGCTCCGTTGGTGATTTTATTAATTGTCCAGTCGTTAAGATTTAATTGTTTTTAAATGACTGATGTAATTAACTGGTTACTACCATCAGATTAATTGCAGTTTCCCTCCAGATGAGATGCTTTGAAGTTTCTTCGGTTAAATTGAAAATGGGTTAAATTTAGGAATGTAGTCATTTTTGGCTGCACACTTCATTTCTTGACCAAATGGTGCAATGCTGCCCCGCATTTAATGGTGTAAAAACATGGCAATTTAGAGTATGTTAACATACTTAAACAAGCAATTGTGGCCTAAATATATTTTTTTATTTTTTATTTTATGATATATACTAAAATTGTAATAAACTTTAGCTCATAGCATACACTTTCAACATTTTCCAGTTTGCGTTTAAATGCCTAACAAACTTTGCGTTTAAATGTCTAACAAAAATGTCTGTTAAATAACAGAAGAAAAGAGATTGTCTGCATACTAATTGTTGAAAATTTATTTGATGAGAATTAACCGCAGAAATGCATGAAGTATCCATGTAATTTGCATTAACTCTTAGAATATTTGTTACAAATTCAAAGTTTTTTTTAAAAAAACCACATAAATTTCTCAATATTACTGTTAAAAGGTTTATACTTTATTGCTGTTAGTGAACATGCCGTTGTTTCCATTATTTATCATGTAAAAAATTCTAGAAAGGGAATTTGATGGTCGATCGACTGGTACTATTTGCCGCTAGTCTGGGTTCTAATAACGGCAGTTTCATGAATTTCTGTAGCGGTTGAGATTCTACTTCTTACACAGTAGGTACCGACCCTAGTAGTAAAATGGATTTCAAACCACTACAAACCTCCGGTACTCGGGGACTCGAATGCACTCGAATGCACCTCCAGGACTCCTATTCTACAGCACTGAGCGCCAGAGCGCTTGACACCACCGACCGAAGCCTCTGATCTAATATGACTGTTATGCACAGGGTTGGCATCCCCACCCCGTGAAAAACAAAACATCTCCTGTCTCGAAATCTGCCAGCAAACAGATATCCTTGGCCTACCATTGTTGAGACAATGAAGAAGAGACTAGATAAAAATGAATTTTCTAGAAACTAACATAAGCTAATATTCAGCACTGCTGCTTTAGACAGATTTGAAAGGTGGACTAAAGAATGATATGATGTTTTAACAAGTTTTGCTTTCGACTTAGATGTTCACAAAAAGTTGGTATAATCAAGTAAAGTGCATCATTGTGACCACAGAATATCAATCTGTCTCCATTTCCAATGTCACACTTCTTCTTCATTGTCATAACAGCCCCTTGGTGGGCCAAGTCCGCTTAGCTATTGGTAGATTTCTTCGAAACATGAGATATTTTCTTTTCACGGGGTAGGATTATCATTCCTACGCCCAAGGGTAAAAGTTGACTTCGAATCACCACAAACAACCATAGCAGCGTCAGGAGTCTAACCCAAAACCTGTGGTACTGACCACCAGACGGCTAGTCACTGATCATCACGACCCCCATTGTAACAGGACACACAGGTCCCCGGTGTAAAAGAAAATTTGCAAGCTTCAAGTTCATGCTGTTATCTTATTTTTGAAAATAGCTATAAGAAAATGTTATATGTAGAAGACATAGTTTTTTTTCTCAAAATATACTTTTTTAAGAGAAGGAAAAAAAAAAAAACACATAGTTTTCTACGATCTAACTGTGACATTTACAAACATTATACAACGTTTACAGGCTTTCGGTATTACAATCTAAGCGTGTACATTATTTATAACCCCAATTCTATGGTAGAAAGCAATAATTCCGTTTCCCTATAACACCTTTTACAGTTAAACCATAAATTCTCCGAGTATACTACAACAAATTAAAATTTCTAATTAACAAAAAATTACATAAATTGTTAAAGTAATATTTATTGTGGCATTTATACAAACTGGATAAGATTTACTGTTGCTTAGATGGAAAAATTCGCTAACGTATTCGTAGAGATATAAATAACAATTACCATTAAAGTCATCGACTAAGTGTCTTCAAGAATAAATAGCACTGTTTGAAAAAGGACTTTAGCGAATGAAAATTAATGTCAGTTAGCATTATTTTAAGCTCAGTTTCAAAATAAACACATTTCATGTAAATATTTCTCCATATGTAAAATGACGAAAGTGGTCTTTTTGGTATAGGTTATTATTAGTGGTTTTAAAATAACTAAGTGTATTGTGTTTAATACTTTACAGATATATAAAAGAAGTTGAGCTTTACGTTTTAATCAAGAAAAACATTCTAAATATTTCTCACTAGCATCTTGAATTAAATTTGTTTATACGCTAAAAATAATCAACGGATTCCATTGGAACTTTTAGAACTTCATTATTTTACACCTGAGCAATGTTATCTCTTTACTGTCTTTATTTTGAAATGAAGCTTAAAATAACACTAACTGACATCAATTTTCACTTGGTTTGAGACTTCCACTGCTTTAAATGCATTCTGAAGGATTTAAAAACTTCTAAGATGAAACAAAATAAATAACATGATTTTTAATCTGCTACCTATATTTTCAATCTTGTGACAGAATTATTCCAAAACATTTGTGCTGGTTTGTAGATCTAATTAAGGATTAAGATGTTCTCATTGAAATCGATTATTGAACAGACATAATAGACATTCTAAAGCGCTTTATAATAGACCGTGCAGAGTCCCAGAGGAGCGTTTAAGACTCAACGGTGAATGGCAACCATTGCCAAGTTACCTCAATTGTTCCTCAGTTACGGTTGAATGGAAAAGGCCATTCAGGTTGCCGCCACGAATTCCAGCTTTGTATTCGACCTCATTCATCCTCCTTACATAGAACCCATTACTGACATTAAATTCTGATTAAATAGGCACTAGGACAGGAATATACTCAATTGCTGAGGTCATGGCCCTCCTAGATTCGTTTTGACTCAAAATAAATCGAGAAAATTAAGTAATTCATCTATATAGTATTTTACCAATTGATATTCATTATACATTAGAATATATGTCTCGGTATTGGCCTTTTAGTTTCGTAAAAAGCATTTTCGTAAAAATTAGGGCTTTAGTTTCTTGTTTTTGTTGTTTAAGCCATACACTTTAGTTTCTGGTAATTGTTAATAGATATAAAAATATCGTTGAAAATAGCCATGAGAAAAAGCTGTACTTGAAGCCAAAAAACATAGTCTTTTGTTTCCCATAATATGCGTTTCTTAAGACAAAAAACATAATCCCTTTTGGAAGACATTGTGGTTTTTGTAAGACAAAAACTTAGTCTTCTACGTTCTAAATGCGGCTTAACTGAACCCATATCTCATGGCAGAACAGGTTTATTTTGGTTCAAAAAAAATACTCTCTATATTTGAACCATAAATTTTCCGAGTATACCATAACAAAATTTCTAATTAATAAAAATTACATAATTTTTAAAAGTACCATTTATCGTGGTATTTACACAAAAAGGAATAAGATATATCATTGCTTATATGGCAACATTCGTTAAAATATTCGTAGAAAATAAGTAAAAATTACTGTTAAAGTCATTGATTAAGTGTCTGCAAGAATCAAGAGCATTGTTGGGAAAAGTAATTACCAAATGAAAATTAATGCGAGCAGTATTATTTTACGCTCCAATTTAAAATAAACACAATAAAAGATAACATTATCACATGTAAAATAGCGAAAGACAAGTGAAAAGTAAAAATAAGTAGTCTTTTGGCATAGCTTATTATTAGTTGGTTAAAAGAATTAAGCTTATTGTGTTTAGTACTTTACAAATATTTTTAAAAACTTTTAAGCTTAACATTTTAAATAAAAAATATTCTGAACATCTCCCATTGGCAGCCTCAGTAAAATTTGATAATTAAACTAATAATAATCAATGGATTCCGTTGGTACTTTTGGAACTTCGTTATTTTACACCTGCAGCAATTTTATCTTTTGCTGTGTTTATTTTGAAATGGGACTTGGATCTATTTAAAAAAAACTTCTAAGATGAAATAGAATAAATAACAAGATTTTAATCTGTTGCATATGTTTTCAATCTGGTGGAAGAATTATTTCAAAACAGTTATGCTACTTTTGTAGAACTAATTAACGATTAAGATGTTATCATTGTTATTGGTTATTGAAGGGATATAATAGCCATTCTAAAGAGCTTTATAGTAGACCATGCAGTGTCCCAGCGGAGCGTTTAAGACACAACGGTGAATGGCGACCATTGGCGTGTTTGTCGCCAAGTTACCTCAATTGTGCCCCTGTTACGATTGAATGGCCCTTCAGGTTGCCGGCATGAATTCCAGCTTTGTGTTCGACATCATTCATTCTCCTTTATAATGGTCCCATTTCTGACATTAAATTCTGATTAACAAAGCACTAGAACCGGAATGCAAGCCTTTTCGGAGGTAATGGGCCTCATAGGTTCATTATGACTTAAAAAAGCGATAGAAAAAATTTAAGATATTCATCTATATAATATCTTATCAATGGATATTTATTATATAATAGCGTATATGACTTAGTATTGGCCGACTTACTAAATAATACATTTTTGGTCTCGATGAATGTTAATAGGTATGCAAATATCAGTGAAAGTAGCAAATTGCAGTTTAATAAATTTTAGAAGAAAAATTGTTCTGAAAAATTCTTTATTAAAAGCGCAAACAAAAATAAGATATAAGTAAGTTGTTATAAAAAAACATTCAAAACAAACAAAAGCTATATTTTACAATAACATAAAAACTACTACTTTAAATAGTTACCATTTTAATTTCAAGAAATTTTAAAAGAAAAAAAAAAATGACGTTATTACACCAACAATGGCGCCCGTCACCAAATAAAATTTTTCGTTTAGTTGTTGTTTTTGTATCCCTCGTGGAAGGAGGGAAAAGGGACAGCTTCTGTTGTGATGGAGCTGCCGTAGGTAGAAGTCCGACTTGGATCCGTGTCGTTGAACAAGGAGGGCAGTGCCTTCCGGACGGACTTTCAGGGAGAAATAATCAGTATGTTCTTATCGTATGGGATGAAACCCAGAAATCTCCACCAGATAGACTGACTAACGAGGCAAGGTGCTGACCATCCCAAACGCCATCGAGTCTTCTTCTTTTTTTAAAAACAGTATCTACAACAAAGCCTCCAGCGGATTGAACCTCAGCCCAAATGCACACTATTGACGCACGGTGCCACTGAGTAACGAGTCGAATGTTTTTGTTTAATTATAAAATAAATTGTGCATTTTTTTTTCCAAGATTTTTAACTACACACCAATTAAAAGAATAATGAAAGAAATTAAGGCGTTAACTGTTATAGCTTTTAAGTCATACTGGAATATACACACCCCTACGGTCTGCGAACTTGCAAATGAGCTATGAATCCGACCCTCCTATTATTTTATTTCTATTTATTACAGGAATTTTTCGTGTTTCTATTAATTTAATTTATTGATTATTATTGATTGTTGTTGTTGTTGTCGTCAGCTATGGCTTTATTAGAACCCATTCCATAAACATTTGGCCACATACCGTTGAAATAAAAATAACATAAAAATAAATCAAAATTAGAAAGAGGAAAATACCAGACTTTCTTAACAAAACGAACAAAATGTCTTAAAAAGAGTTAAAAAACAAGTTAAATGGTCTAAAGATAAAAATTTATAAAGCTAGAAGTTAATCCTAATAAAAGTCTGCGTGAGCAGGACATATTTTTGCTGGCCCTCCAGTTCTGAGTCCAGTCCAGAGAAAAGAGTACACGGGCCTTATTCATATCCTCTGTCTTACATAAAGCACATATAAAATTCCCTATTTTGGCCAGATGTTCGGCCAGGCAGTAGTGTCCAGCTCTTAATCTAAAATTAGCAACAAACCCCTTTGCGAGCTTTTCCAGTAATCTCCTATTGTCTCCCAGACTTTTCTTTTGGTATTAGATAATATCTCACTCATATACGATTAATAAGTTCACTAATATGTCCTTTCTTGTAAATCAATTGCAACGTGTGATGACAAGTAGCCATAACCTCTAGTGGTTATTCATATAGCACCAATCAGGAGGCACGTGTGACTTAAGGTTGTCACGGACACGAGTAACATTACCTCTCGATTAATATTAACTTTTGATTGATAGTTTTTTTTTGTATTTTGCATTTCAACACTTTATTTATTTATTAATATATCTCAACATATGGTTATTTTAATTTGGAGAGTATATAAAAGATCGTATTTTGTTTTATTTAGATTCTATTTTATTTTATTTTTTCTCAATTCTTATTCCGGCAGTGATATTATTGTCGTTAGTTCTTGTTTGCTATTGTTTAATCCATCGAAAATAAAATTTGAAAATTTGCTTGTATGTCCTTTTATACAAATTTCCACTTTTCAACTTGCATCATTCAAATTTGTTACCTAGAGAGTTTGCCACCTAGCACTATAAGTTGCTGTGTAATTTGGAGATCTCCCCTGTTCCAATAATTTCCGCCCCTTAATTCCAATAATTAAAAGAGAATGTTCAGATTTTTATTTTATTGTCTTATAAATTCCATTTCCTAATTACAATGGTATTTTTAATTTCCTTGTACTACCAGTGTAAAGGATTTAACAGAGGGATTTAATGTTTAGAGAAAAAAAAAAAAAAAATCAGCATATCATATGTTTTACCCTAAGCCTTCAATACACTTTCAATGAGTGTAAAAACTTAACACTACTATTTAATCACCACAAGCGATTGCCAGAAACTTTTAATTGAAATTAATTTTTTAACTTGATGCTTGAATTTTTTTCTCATTAAATATTAATAAAAACAAATTTAATTTTGTTCTTTCTAACCATTGCATTTTGTTGTAGTTTCCAGCCTTATTGTATAATTTCTTTTCAACTGAGCTAATTAAATAATGGGCACGTCAGATAGAATAATGTAATTTCCAATTTATTCATAAGAATTTGAGTTTGAAAAGAAATAAAACCAAATAGCTATAAATTTCACATAAGCAATTATGGAATGGCAAATGACTGGCAAACTGGTAAATGGCAATCTGTTACCATTAAACAATAAGACTTTAATTGACATATATGATGCAAATTCAGCATTATCCAAGATGCATCAAGTATGGGCTACTACTATTATTCACCCATATTGTGCTATACAATTTGGTATAATCACTCCCAGAAGTAGTATATGGCAGCTAATTATTCTCCTCCCAGAAACTTAAGCCTGACAGTAGGGCTTATAATCTAACGGATTTATCATATCTGTACTCGCCATAAAAAATTGTTGGTTTGATGGGGACTCCATGGTCATTTTGTGCACACTTAGGCTGCGGGGGCATTGTTACTCCGCGTCCGTGGCTTACCATCAAGTTACACGCGCCCCCTGGGTAATGCAAAGTGAGTAACATCAGTGCAGCCCTTTTAGCGAAAGATCACGGTCTATTTGCCAGCTGCATTAGAAGAAGAGGAGGTTAATTAAAAGGAACCTATAGTTTAGCGTGGATTCCGAAACACTAACAAACATCCATGCCACCGCCAGGATTCAAACCTGAAGCATGTAAATAAACAATGGAAGATTTCGATTCGATATTGTTTTCGAGGTTTGAACTTAATTATCTTTTATTGGAACTTTATCCAGGCGCCATTTTACTCTTAAATACATTTTAATAAAAATTTATTAAATTACTATCCACAACAAGTTCTTTTTTTCTGAAACAACAAATTATTTTTGCAATGCAATTTAAGATACGAAGAATGAGATGATAAAAGATTAACTTATAGAATCATATTTCTTCTTCTTCTTCATTAGCGCAACAGCTCAATGGTGGGTATATTTCAAACAGGAGATATATATATATATGTATTAATATATATATATATTCTTAATTTGCACAAAAAGCCCCATCGTGAACCAATGTCGTCTGCCTACTGGCCGATTTCGAGACAGAAGATGTATTCATTTCACAGGGTAGAGTTGTCTCGTACACCCAACACCTTAGAGTCATATTCAGACAGTGACCTTCGGTTTAAAATGGATTCCGAACCACTACAGGCATCCATGACATCTAAAATCTGCACCAGAACCCGAAACCTGTGGCACCGAGAACCAGAAAATTGTACATCACTAAATTTAATTACGTAATAAAAGGCATTTCTAAATTCAAAACGAAATGGTTTAGTTAAAAAAAAATGTTTTTGAAATTGTTATTGAAATGTTGGTTTAAATACAGTTAAATTTTTAATGAAAACAAAATTAATGATATTTTTTATTTAAAATCTTTCCACATGCGTGTTTCTTTAAAAAAAACAAAAGCAAAGTATGTGAAAAAAATGTTCTTAAAAATTTTATATATTAATTCTGGGATAGTTTAATATTCTTACTTTCTTTCCGCATGATTTATAGCATCAACATATTAAAATGATAACAAGCACAATTTCAGAATCTTAAGCAGCAAGTAATAGTAACTTGTTATGACGTGTCTAGACATGAAAATAATGGAATATTAAAAAAGCAGAGAAGTATTTAAATAACATCTAAATAATTACAGCTATAATGGAGTCTTTTGTATTTCATTGTTGACGTAAATTATATTATTATTAAAATAAAATTCGCCTGAAAAGCGGAATGAAGCCAATAGTGCAATGAATATCCATGAAAAGCACGTTAATCAAGATGGATTATAGATGTCGCAATAAATTTAGTTTTACTTAAGTAAATATTGCAAATACAATAGGCCGAAAGTAGGATAAAATATTAATATTAATATGTTAAGTAATTTTATGACATGTTTTTAAATCATATTTTCTGTTGTACCATGGCTTGGAGAAACCTAGAAGCTAGAGGTTTGATATTTTGACTTTGGGAGTTGAGTTCAAGTCGGGCAATCGAAGCCGAGCGGAAATCTTCCTTATATGATCAGTATAAATCTGTAGACTGAAATATCTTACTGTTTTGCAAGTTTGGGTTGGTTAGGTTTGTCGCTCTACGGCCATTTTGTGCACACTTTAGACTAAATTGACCGGGACTTACAGCTTAAAGTGGGTACCAAAACACTAACAAACATCCATGACACCGCCAGGATTCGAACCTGAAGCCTGTGATTCTATAATGAGACAAGGTCATCTGTTTACTGTTAGATTTTAAGAAATGAGTTGTTTTCATTTTACGGCGTAGGGTTGTCAGCCATAATCCCAACGCTCTACAGTCATATTAGATTGGGATCTACGGTATAAAGTGCATTCCAAACAACTGTAGTCATCCATTTCCCCGAAAACCAGAAATAAACCGACAGAAAATGAAATCAGTGGCACCGAACGCCAGAAAATCATGTATCACTAAATTTAATCACGTAACAAAAGATATTTCAAAATTCAAAAGGACATGGTTTACTTAAAAATAAAGTTTTTATGAAATTTTTATTGAAATTTTTCTTATAAATACAGTTAAATTTCAATGAAAACAAAATTAATAATATTTTTGTTTAAAAATTTTTTTACATAATTTTATCTTAAAAAAAATCGTGAAAAATTTTCTTAAAAAAAATTATATATTAATTCTGAGATAGTTTAATGTTCTTACTTTCTATTCGTGTGATTAATAACATCAGAATATCAAAATGATAACATTAACAATTTCAGAATCTTAAACAGCAAGTAATAAAATTAACTTGTTATGACGTGTCTAGACATGAACATAATGGAATATTAAAAAAAAAAAACAGTGAAATATTTAAATAGCATCCAAATAATTACAGCTATAACGGAGCCTTTTGTATTTCATTGTTGAAGTAAATTATGCTTTTATTCAAGTAAAATTCCAAATAAAATCGGAGCAAAGCCAAGACTGGAATGCATATCTTTGAAAAGCCCTTTAATCATGATGGATTACTGATGTCTCAATAAATTTAGTTTTACTTAAATATAGATTGCAAATACAATTGGCGAAAAGTAGGATAAAATATTATTATTAATATGTTAAGTAATTTTATGACATCTTTTTAAATCTTATTTTCTGTTGTGCCATGGCTTGGAGAAAGCTAGAAGCTAGCGGTTTGATTTTTTTGACTTTGGGATTTGAGTTCAAGTGGAGCAAACGAAGCCGAGCTGAAATCTTCCCTTTATATGGTCAGAATAAATCTGTAGACCGAAATACCTAACTGTTTTGTAGGTTTGGTTTGCCGCTCAAAAGACATTTTGTGAACAATTTAAGCTACATGGACAGGGACCAACAGATTAACCTGGATTTAGAACGAAACACTAACAAATATCAATACCACCGCCATGATTTGAACCTGACGCCTCTGATTCTATGGTGAGATAGGGTCTTCTGACTACTGGTAGATTTTAAGTGAGGAGATGTTTTCATTTTACAGGGTAGTTTTGTTGTACGCCCTACGCTCTACAGTCATATTAGACCGGGACCAACGGTTTAAAATGGATACCGAACCACTACATCCATGACACCGAAAATCTGAACCAAAACTTCTGTGGCACCGAGGGCCAGAAAATCATATATCACTAATTTTAATTGCGGATCAAAAGATATTTCAAAATTCGAAAGGAAATGGGTTAAAAATATATTGAAATTCGGTTTATATATACAGTTAAATTTGCAATGAAAGCAAAATTAATATTGTTTTCGATTTAAATTTTTTCACATACGTTTTTCTTAAAAAAAAAAAAAACGTACATGGAAATTTTTTTTTTGAAGAAAATTGCATATTAATTCTGGAATAATTTAGTGTTTTTACTTTCTTTCCGTATGATTTATAACACCAAAATATCAAAACGTTAACATGTACAATTTCAGAATCTTAAACAGCGAGTAATATAATTAACTTTTATAACATGTCTAGACATGAAAATAATGGAATATTAAAAAAATCAGGAAAATATTTAAATAACAACTAGTTAATTGCAGCTATAACGGAGCCTTTTGTATTCCATTGTTGAAGTAAATTATATTATTATTCAAGTAAAATTCGCTAGAAAATCGGAACAAAGCCAAGACTGGAATTCATATCCTTGAAAAGCACTTTAATCAAGATGGATTATACTCGTAGATGTCTCAATAAATTTAGTTTTATTTAAATATATATTAATGCAGCTGACAAAAAAAAATAAGATTAAATATTAATTTTAATATGCTGAGCAGTTTTATTACATCTTGTTGTTGTTGTTATCGTATCCCTCATGGAAGGAGGACAGTGGGGGGGGGGCGAATATTTTCAGTTGTACCTTTGGCACGGAGAAACTTATAAACTAGACCGTTGGTTTTTCGACTTTGGGGGTTGAGTTAGAGTCAGGTAAACGAAGCCTGTCACATGGTCAGAATAATTCTATAGACCGAAATGCCATACTGTTTTGTTTGATTTGTGGAACATGATTAGATCTCCAAAATAGTTGGAATCCAAATGGAATGTTTGTTAATACATTAAACAAAATTAAAAAAAATTTAATGAATTTCTGGTCTATAATTTTATTGTATTTGATTCTTGAAGGAATGGAAATTTCCAATCGGCAATGGATGTAAACCAAACTTCCTAATGAACAACATAAGTTTGTCTCAATATTTAATGATTTAATTTTATTGCATCTGTTTCTTTGAAGAATGGATCTTTTCATTCAGATGCAAACCAAACTTGGTGATGAATAACATAAACTTTAATTAATTTTACTGGCTTAATTTCTAGTGGTTTAATCTTGTCTGTATCTGTTACTTTCCATTTGGTATTGGTTGCAAACCAAACTTTTGATGAATGACTTAATTTCGACTTGATTTTACTGACTTATTTTTGAATGACTTAATTTTATTGTATATCTTTTCTTGAAGGAATGGAAATTTCCATTCAGATGCAAACCAAAATAACCGATAAATGGCATAGTTTTTAATTAGTTTTACTGACATTTTTAATGATTTAATTTAATTTTATTTGTTTCTTGAATGAATGGAACTTTCTATTCGGTATCGATTGGAAACCAAACTTCCTGATGAATGACTTAATTTTACAGACTTAATTTTTAATGACTTAATTTTATTTTATCTGTTTGTTTAAGGAATGGAACTTTCCCTTCGGAAACGGATGAAAACCAAACTTCCTGATAAATGACAAAATTGTGACTTAATTTTACAGATTTATTTTTAATCACTTCATTTTATTTGTTTCTTGAACAAATGAAAATTTCTATTCGCCATCGAATGCAAACCGAACTTACAGATGAATGACATAATTTTGACTTAATAATATTGTATCGGTTTCTTGAAGGAATAGAACTTTCCATTCGTCATTGGATGTAAACGAAACTTTCTGTTGACAGGCAATTGAGGCTTTACATCAATATCACCTTATCTGCTAGCCCAACGGTAGGACTTACCGATTTTCATATCCCTGGTAGTTTCCGTTACCTATACCTTCCTATATTTTAGAACATGCTATCTTTTGAAACGGTTTCACTTGTTTGGCTTCAAATATTAACACTCGAACAAAATATGCTAAAGACCAGAAAACTCCGGCATTTAATACAAAACTTTAAAAAAAAAACAGTTTACAGAGTGTGAAAAAATGCAAGAAATACTTTTTGTCTTCTTATAAATGTGTTGAAAAATAATGATCAAAAATTATTTCTAGAAACATTTTTAGCTATTCTAACTAGAACTGCGTGAGTATATATGAGATGAACTGGTGAACTGAGATAAATAATGAAGTTGTTGTATCAATTGTTAATTCTAAAAGATGGACACAAAATAGTAATGGGTTCTTTAAACGATCCTAGAATAAAACGAATGCCTGTACATAAAGAGTAAAAATATCTTCCTGCAGACAAAAACTATATCAATAACCACTTTACAAATGGCACTTGGAAAATTCGTCTTCAGCAGAGTGCAAACTTCCATCCATTCTACATATTTTTTTTTTTACAAAAAGGCACTCAAAAACATTGTATCTTATTCATCTTCTTCACATACAGATCCACCCATCTTTCCTCTTGAAACAGTTAAACTGAAAGCCGGGGCGTAGTTCTGGAAATATTTCAGCTCACACTTGGTATCTACTCCAACATGCAAGATAGAGAAAAATGCCTCCCAAGAGATTAATATATAAAGCCCAAAGAGCTATTCACTCGATACTCGAGGTCCCACTGCACCAACTGCAAACATACGAGACTGGATCTTATTCCCAAAGAGATTCACTACATGGGGAAAAGACAAACTGCATGCATTTCTCTATGAGATGAAACGCTTTGATCAAAAAAAGAAGAAAAGGTTTGAAGGACTAAATTTGTTATTTTTTCTATAAAAGTGAATATTTGTCCGTAGAGGGTTTTGATGATAAATCATTCCACGGGGTGAAATCTTTTGAATGAATAATTTTTTTTTATTTTTGTGATTTTAAAGTCTGAAGTTACCCTTTGTGGCAGTACTGATGGAAATTTCGCCCCCCAATAACTGCAGTTTTTTTTCCTGCTTTTCATAGATCTGGAGATAAGAAAAATGACGATGTTATGCAGCGCATTTTTGTCGAAAAAGGGCAATTTCCTTCCTTATTTTCAGACTCGAAATTTTATTTTGAAGATTCACCAAGTCATCTCATATATAGTGAAGTAGTTCTAGTTAAAATAGCTACGGTGTTTCTACAAATATTTCTTTCTCCACGTGTCTTAACATATTTTTCAGATTAAAAAAAAAAAAAGGTTTCTTATATTTTCTTACAGTTCTTTAACTGTTTGTTTTTAAAGTTTTGTATTAAATACACGAGTGTTCTTGTTCTGTTTTTAAACCAAACAAATGAAACGGAATCAAACACAACCGTGTTTTTACTATTGATAAGAACTTGAAATACCAAGGATATACAAACCGGATATTTTTACAGTTGGGCTAACAGATAGGGTGCTGATGATGTGAACTCAGAAATTTTGATTTGCCTCCGATGTCGAATAGAAAGTCATATTTCTTCCAGAAACAAATACAAAAAAAATTATGTCAGCAAAATTAAATCAAAATTATGTCATTCAACATGAAGTTTTGTTTGCAAGAGAGTTGCAACCAACTTGATTGCCTTAACCTTTTGAGAAGCGTAAACAAGACAATTCGATTTCGAAAGGTGTACATGTGCTTGTGGTGGTACAGAGCTTTTGATAAATGTGGTACAGAGCTTAAGCGAAAGGTATTACAGCTCTTTAGATAAATATATAAGGATTATTTATACTAACAATAGCTATGTACATTGTGATATAAAATGCAGCCCAGTTGCGATTGAAATTTCTGACTGGAAGTCCCTAACCCCATAATAACTAAGTAGTAATTCCCCTAAAATATATAAAAAAATTTACGACGTTAAAACAGTATGATAAAAAAATTTTAAAATTTATTTTAGAAGTATATGAGGACGACAATTATGTTTCATAAATATAGATATCAATGTATTAAAAGTATCCTGAGATTATTGTTAATAAATTTTGTGCTCATACATTAAGAAAAACATTTGAAGAAATATATAACGAAAGATATCTGACATATCAAACGACCAAGTGTTTTTTCTAAAAGGAAAATGTAAAAAGAATGATCGGTTCTTTAAACGAAGCCGGAATATAGTTGTAGCTCTTACGTAACGACGGTGGGGAGATTTCCATACAGACAGAAGAATATCAATAACCACTTCCCAAATGGCACTTCGTAAATTCGTCTTCAACAGAGTGCAAACTGCGGGCAGAGAAAATAGCATGAGATTTAAAGAGAGAAAAGAAATATTTGTAGAGACACCCTTAGCTATTCTAACTAGAACTAATTCAGTGTATAAGAGATGACTGGGATAAAATTTAGACTCTAAAATTAAGGAAGGAATTTTCCCTTTTTAGGATAAAATGCGCTGAATAATATCGTCATTTTTCTTATCTTGAGATCTATGGCCGGGTGCCTTCAGACTTTAAAATCACAAAAATAAAAAATTATTCATTTAAAAAGATTTCACCCGTGTGGAGTGATTTATCATCAAAACCCTCTACAGACAAACATTCACTTTTATAAAAAAAAATAACAAATTTAGTCCTTCAAAACTTTTCTTTTTTTTTTTTTTGATCAAAGTGTCTCATTTCATAAGAAATGCATACAGTTTGTCTTCTCCCCATGTAGAAGGATCCAGTCTCCCATGTTTGCAGTTGGTGCATTGGGACCTCGAGTACCGAGTGAATAGCTCTTTGGTCTTTATATATTAATCTGTTGGGAGGCATTTTTTTCTCTATCTTGCACGTTGGAAAAGATACCGACTGAGAGCTGAAATATTTCTAGAATTTGGCCCCGCTTTCAATATAACTGCTTCAATAGAAAATATGGGTGAATCTGTATGTGAAGAAGATGGATAAAGATACAATGTTTTGGTGTGCCTTTTTCGTAGAATAAAATGTGTAGAGCGGATGGAAGTTTGCACTCCGTTGAATTTTCCTAGTGCCGTTAGTTACCTAGTGTTTATTTTTGTTTTTATTATTTTTAATTTTGTTTATTTTATTGTTTCCTAGTGTTTATTTTGTTTCCTAATGTTTCCTAGTGTTTATTGATAATCTTTCATTCGTATTAAGATATTCCACCCTCCTTATGTAAGGATATTCGTTATGCTTCTTTAAACGATCAAAAGCATAAAAAGATACCACCACTATTTTGAGTCCTTTTAAAACAAAAAAACTTTCAATATTTTTCCATTTGATAACTTTTGTTAATGATATTATTATTTTTTTTTTAATATATGTGCACAAACTTCATCAACATTTATCACAATATCCTTTTAATACATTGATATAGATTTTTTGGAATTTTCGACATCGATTGATATTGATTATAATATCACTTAGGTATTATGTTGGGGATAGGGAGTTTCTTGCTGAAATTTCAACTAACTTAATTTTATTGAATGGATAGAACATGCCATTCGGGATCACATGCAAACCAAACTTCCAAATGAATGACATAATGTTGGCTTAATTTTGAATGGCCTCTTTATGCTAGTCCAAGTGTAGGACTTTTCGGTTTTCAGCCCCGTTCCTATCCCTGGTAGGAATACGGTAGCTTTTGTTTCGTTTTCGCTTGTTCGGTTTCAAACTTCAAGACTGCAACAAGGCACGCTACTGACTGGAACACTGAGGTATTTAATATAAAACTTAACGAAAAAACAGTTAAAAGTTTGTAAGAACATGCAACACACATTTTTTCATCTTAAAAGTTCGTCATATACAAAGAGAAAAACTTTTAGCCCTTATAACTATAACTATTACAGTATATATGAGACGAATAGGAGCCGGTGAATTTTCAAAATACAATTTCGAATCTGAAAATGATGAAGGAATTTGTAATTTTTCAAATAAAATGCGCTGAATAATATCGTCATTTTCTTATCTTGAGATCTATGGATAGCAGGAAAACACTTCAGTTACTGGGGTTGAAATTTTCATCTGTACTTCCACGGCGGGTGCCTTCAGTCTTTAAAATCACAAAAATACAAAAATTATTCATTCAAAAAGATTTCACACCGTGGAGTGATTTATCATCAAAATCCTCTACGGACAAAGATTCACTTTTATAGAAAAAATAACAAATTTAGTCCTTCAAACATTTTCTTCTCTTTTTTTGATCAAAGTGTTTCATTTCATAGAAAGAAATGCATACAGTTTGTCTTCTCACCATGTAGTAAATCTCTTTGGGAGAAGATCCAGTCTCTGAATGTTTGCAGTTGGTGCAGTGGGACCTCGAGTACAGAGTGAATAGCTCTTTGGGCTTTATATATTAATCTCTCGGAAGGTATTTTTTTTCTCTATCTCGCATGTTGGAAGAGATACCGACTATGAGAGCTGAAATATCTCCAGAATTTCGCCTTACCTTTCAGTTTAACTACTTCAATAGAAAAGATGGGTGGATCTGTATGTGAAGAAGATGAATAAGATACAATGTTTTTGAGTGCCTTTTTTTTCACAAAAATATATAGAGAATGATGAAAGTTTGCACTCTGTTGAAGACAAATTTTCCATGTGCCATTTGTGAAGTGGTTATTGATATTCTATTGTCCGTATGAAGCTATCCCCCCCCGCTTATGTATCAGCACTCGCTATATTCCACATTCTTTTAAAGTACCCGTCATTATTTGTCCTTCCTTTAGAAACAACACTTGTCCTTTTGTTATCTTTCGTTAAATATATTAACCTTTTTTTCTTAATCTATTGTTTATTTGGTTTGGTTTGTCACTCTACGTATTTGTTGTGCACACTTTAGTCCAATGAGACCGATACCTATATTGAAACGTGGATGTGAACCACTAACAAACACCCATGCCACCTCCAGGATTCGAACCTGGAGCCTCTGCTACTAAAGGCCAGAGCACTAGCCAATTGGCATTCAGGCTGATCTAAATGTATGAGCACAAACTTCATCAACTTTTATCCCAAGAAAATTTTAATACATTGATATCTATATTTACGAAACATAAATTGTTGTCCTAATATACTTCTGAAATAAATAAAAAATTCCTTACCATAGTGTATTAACGCCATAAATTTTTGATATTTTTGGTTGAATACCCCCCCCAAAAATATGTATATAGTATAGGGCAATAGGTATTATGTGGATAGGTACTTTCTGGCAGAAATTTTAAGCGCAATTGGCCTGCATTTTTATACCACAACGTATATAGCTATAGGTAATATAACTAATCATAATATATTTATCTAAAGCACTCTATATAACATCTACCATCTTTCGAAATCGAATTGTCTTGTCTACGCTACTCAAAAGGTTTCATTATAAGTGTTTGGGCGATCAAACTTTATAAGTTGATTGCAACTTGGTTTGCAAACAAAACTTTCTGAATGAATAACATAATTTTTATTTAGTTATACTGACTTAATTTTTACAGATATAATTTTTTTTTTTTTGTATTTGCTCCTTGATGAAATTGGACTTCCCATTTGGGATTGAATGCAAATCAAAATTTCTGAGGTATTGCATTTGTAACATTCACATTATAAGCACCCTATCTGATACCCCAACTGTAAATCTTACCGATTTTCATATCCCAGGTATTTTCCATTCCTATCCGTGGTAGGAATACGGTAGCTTTTGATTCGATTTCCTTTTTGGTTTCAAACTGTATAAGAACACTTCAACATTTAATACGAAATTTTATAAAAATGTTTGAAGGTCTGTAAGAAAAAACGTAACAAAGATTTTTTTATCTTAAAAAAGTGTTGAGATACAAAGATGAAAAAAGAAATATTCGTCGAAACGTCATTAGCTATTATAACAAAAAACTACTTCAAGATAACTAGGAACTGATGAATGTTCAAAAAAAAATTTTCGAGTCTTAAAATAAGAAAGGAAATTGCCCTTTTTCAAATAAAATGCGCTGAATAATATCGTAATTTTTCTTATCTTGAGATCTATGGATAGCAGGAAAAACACTTCAGTTATTGGGGTTGAAATTTCCATCTGTACTTCCACGCCGGGTGCCTTCAGTCTTTAAAATCACAAAAATACAAAAATTATTCATTCAAAAAGATTTCACCCCGTGGAGTGATTTATCATCAAAATCCTCTACGGGCAAACATTCACTTTTATAGAAAAATAACAAATTTAGTCCTTCAAACATTTTCTTCTCTTTTTTTGATCAAAGTGTTTCATTTCATAGAGAAATGCACACAGTTTGTCTTCTCCCATGTAGTAAATCTCTTTGGGAGAAGATCCAGCCTTGCATGCTTGCAGTTGGTGCAGTGGAACCTCGATTACCGAGTGAATTGCTCTTTGGGCTTTATATATTAATCTCTCGGGAGGCATTTTTTTCTCTATCTCGCATGTTGGAAGAGATACGACTGAGAGCTGAAATATCTCCAGAATTTCGCCTTACCTTTCAGTTTAACTACTTCAATAGAAAAGATGGGTGGATCTGTATGTGAAGAAGATGAATAAGATACAATGTTTTTGAGTGCCTTTTAAATATATATAGAGAGATAATGGATGGAAGTTTGCACCTGTTAAAGACAAATTTTTCAAATGCTTTTTGTGAAGTGGTTATTTATAGTCTTTTTTTCCTATTGAAAATATTTTTCCACTTTTTAAGGGCATTCGTTATATTCAACAATCATTTTAAGAACGTAACAATATTTTGTATCTTTTAGAGACAACGTTTGTTCCAGTGATAGCTTTTGTTGAAGATGTTAAAATTTTTCTTAATGTTTGAGCACAATCGTTATCAGCATTTATCTCAACAACCCTTTAATGCATTTATATCGATTTCTTGGGATTTTCAACATCGATTGATATTGTCTTTTAGGAGGGAGGGGGGCGGCACACCACTTAAGTATTATGCTGGGGATAGGGACTTTCTGGTAGAAATTTCAACTGACTTAATTTTATTGAATGAAAAGAACTTGCCATTCGGTAGCGGATGCAAACCAAACTTCCTGATGAATGACTTTATCTGCATCCTATCTGTTAGCCCTACGGTAAGACTTTCTATTCATTTTCCGTATTCCTGCTAGTTTCCATTCCCTTCCTTGCTAGAATATGTTAGATTTTTGACACAGTTTTGTTTGTTTAGTTTCAAACTGTATGACTCTAGTTAGACCCCCTACCGACAAGAACACTTCGGCATTTTATACAAAATATTAAAAAAATAAAACAGTTAAAAAGACAGTAAGAAAATCTGCGAAGCATTTTTTTCATTTTAAAATGTGTTGAGATACAAAGAGAGAAAAAAAATATTTATAGAAACACCCTTAGCTATTCTAATTATAACTATTTATGTATATATGAGATGAACTGGTGAATCTTCAAAAAAAATTTCGAGTTTGAAAATAAGTAAGGAAATCGCCGCTTTTCGAATAAAATGCTATGAATAATATCATCATTTCTCTTATCTAGAGATCTATGGAACTTCAGTTATCGGGGGCAAATTTCCATCAGTACTTCCATGCCGGTGCCTTCACACTTTAAAATCACAAAAATAAACAAAATATTCATTCAAAAAGATTTCACCCCATGCTGTGATTTATCATCAAAACCTCTACGGACAAACATTGACTTTTATAGAAAAAATAACAAATTTTGTCCGTCAAACCTTTTCTTTCCTTTTTTTATCAAAGTGTTTCATTTCATAGAGAAATCATACAGTTTGTCTTTTCCTACTGTAGTAAATCTCTTTGGGGAGAAGATCCAGTCTTGCATGTTTGCAGTTGGTGCAGTGGGAAGTACCGACTGAATAGCTCTTTGGGTTTTTATATATTAATCTCTTGGGAGGCATTTTTCTCTCTGTCTTGCATGTTGAGAAGATACCGACTGAGAGCTGAAATATCTCCAGAATTACGCCCGGCTTTCAGTTTAACTACTTCAATAGAAAAGATGGGCAAATCTCTATGTGAAGAGGATGAATAAGATACAATGTTTTGAGTGCCTTTTAAAAAATATATATATATATATATATATGGAATAGATGGAAGTTTACACTCTGTTAAGGAATTGTCAAGTGCCATTTGTGAAGTGGTTATTGATATTCTTTTGTCCGTATGAAGATATTTTTCCCTTTTATGTAAGGGTATTCGCTATATTCTGCCTTCGTTCAAAGAATATATCATTATTTTGCGTCCTTCTTTCAGAATCAAAACTTATTCTTGTGATATCTTTTGTTAAATATGTGAATTTTGTTTTCTTAGTTTTTGATCACAAACTTCAGAAAACATGTATCTCAATATCCTTTAATGCATTGATAACGATTTTGGGGGATTTAAAGTATCGATTTATATAGTTTTTTGGGGAGGACTACCACTTAGGTATCATGTGCGGGATAGGGACTTTCTGGCAGAAATTTCAACTGACTTTAATGGAAGAGATACCGACTGAGAGCTGAAATATCTCCAGAATTACTACTTTTCCTTTCAGTTTAACTACTTCAATAGAAAAGATGGGTGGATCTGTATGTGAAGAAGATGAATAAGATATAATGTTTTTGAGTGCCTTTTTCACAAAAATATATAGAGAATGATGAAAGTTTGCACTCTGTTGAAGACAAATTTTCCATGTGCCATTTGTGAAGTGGTTATTGATATTCTATTGTCCGTATGAAGCTATCCCCCCCCGCTTATGTATCAGCACTCGCTATATTCCACATTCTTTTAAAGGGTACCCGTCATTATTTGTGTCCTTCCTTTAGAAACAACACTTGTCACTGAGTTTGTTATCTTTTGTTAAATATATTAACCTTTTTTTCTTAATCTATTGTTTATTTGGTTTGGTTTTGTCACTCTACGTATTTGTTGTGCACACTTTTAGTCCAATGAGACCGATACCTATATTGAAACGTGGATGCGGAACCCACTAACAAACACCCATGCCACCTCCAGGATTCGAACCTGGAGCCCTCTGCTACTAAAGGCCAGAGCACTAGCCAATTGGCATTCAGGCTGATCTAAATGTATGAGCACAAACTTCATCAACTTTTATCCCAAGAAAATTTTAATACATTGATATCTATATTTACGAAACATAATTGTTGTCCTAATATACTTCTGAAATAAATAAAAAATTCTTTACCATAGTGTATTAACGCCATAAATTTTTTTGATATTTTTGGTTGAATACCCCCAAAAATATGTATATAGTATAGGGCAATAGGTATTATGTGGATAGAGTACTCTGGCAGAAATTTTAAGCGCAATTGGCCTGCATTTTATACCACAACGTATATAGCTATAGGTAATATAACTAATCATAATATATTTATCTAAAGCACTCTATATAACATCTACCATCTTTCGAAATCAATTTTGTCTTGTCTACGCTACTCAAAAGGTTTCATTATAAGTGTTTGGGCGATCAAACTTTATAAGTTGATTACAACTTGGTTAAACAAACAAAACTTTCTGAATGAATAACATAATTTTTATTTAGTTATACTGACTTAATTTTTACAGATATAATTTTTTTGTTTTGTATTTTGCTCCTTGATGAAATTGGACTTCCCATTTGGGATTTGAATGCAAATCAAAATTTCTGAGGTATTGCATTTGTAACATTCACATTATAAGCACCCTATCTGATACTAACTGTAAATCTTACCGATTTTCATATCCCAGGTATTTTCCATTCTATCCGTGGTAGAATACGGTAGCTTTTGATTCGATTTCCCCTTTTTTTGGTTTCAAACTGTATAAAACACTTCAACATTTAATACGAAATTTATAAAAATGTTTGAAGGTCTGTAAAGAAAACGTAACAAAGATTTTTTTATCTTAAAAAAGTGTTGAGATACAAAGATGAAAAAAAGAAATATTCGTCGAAACGTCATTAGCTATTATAACAAAAAACTACTTCAAGATAACTAGGAACTGATGAATGTTCAAAAAAAATTTTCGAGTCTTAAAATAAGAAGGAAATTGCCCTTTTTCAAATAAAATGCGCTGAATAATATCGTCATTTTCCTATCTTGAGATCTATGGATAGCAGGAAAAATGGGGTTGAAATTTCCATCTGTACTTCCACGCCGGGTGCCTTCAGTCTTCAAAATCACAAAAATACAAAAATTATTCATTCAAAAGATTTCACCCCGTGGAGTGATTTATCATCAAAACCACTACGGACAAACATTCACTTTTATAGAAAAATAACAAATTTAGTCCTTCAAACATTTTCTTCTTTTTTTTTTTTTTTATCAAAGTGTTTCATTTCAAAGAGAAATGCGTACAGTTTGTCTTCTCCATATGCAGTAAATCTCTTTGGGAGTAGATCCAGTCTTGCTTGTTTGCAGTTGGTGCAGTGGGACCTCGAGTACAAGAGTGAATAGCTCTTTGAGGCTTTATATATTAATCTCTCGGCAGGCTTTTTTTCTCTATCTTGCATGTTGGAGCAGAGGCCGACTGAGAGCTGAAATATGTCCAGGATGACGCCCCCGTCTTTTCAGTTTATCTACTTCAATAGAAAAGATGGTTGGTTCTGAATGTGAAGAAGATGAAGATGATACAATGTTTTTGAGTGCCTTTTTTATAATATATGTAAACTCATGTTTGTGAAAAATTGCAACACCATGAAGGAATCGTCATAATTGAATGAAATTTAATACACAGTTGAGTGGTAGTGGTACAAATAAATGATTAAATGTTCAAAGCAAACAAACAATAACAAGAGATCGGAATCAGTATTTTGTATAGCCACCACGTGCCGCAATAAGTGCTGCTACATGACGTGGCATGGAGTCAAACAAATTTTGAATGTCTGCCTGAGGAGCATTCCATATTGTTTGTATTCGGACCCAAGTTTGTCTGCAGAAGTAACTGGACGAGGATTGAGCGAGACGCCGACCAACGAAATCCCACATATGTTCAATCGGCGACATATCCGGAGTATCTGTTTTCAGGCCAAGGAAGAAGCTGTACCTGCCGCGTTGCAAAGAAGAATTGAACAGTCCTAGCGATATGAGGGCGGGCTTTTGTCCTGTTGAAATACAGCGCCTGGCAATCTTTGAAGGAATTGGAGCAGCTTGGGGCTGTAGAACTTCACTGATGTACCGGTTGCTGTTCAGATTGCCCACAATTCTTACAAACTGAGATCGTCCATGATATGCTATAGCACCCCAGATCATAACTCCGGGTGTTCGTCTACTGTGGCGTTCGATAATGCACTCCGGGAGGTGGCGTTCACCGGCATAGCGTCTGACACGAATGCGGTCATCATGTTACCACAAATTAAAGCGGGATTCGTCAGAAAACAGGACATGCTGCCAATCAGCACGCCAGTCTCTATGCTGAGCGGTCATTTTGCCGCCGCAGGCGGCGATGGTTTAGCGTGAGAGGGATCCAGTTATAAAGGAGTCAAAATTGTGCGCAGTACTTCCACGCTGCAGCAGACGTCTACGAAATGATGAAGCATTACGATGAAACACCTGTAGCTATTGACTACTGTGCTGCCAATTGTCTAGAGAAAGCTGTACGGTCTGTCAGTGCCATAACAGGTATCTATCATCGCGAGCTGACGTCTCTTTTTTGGGGTCCACTCGAAATTTCGAGTTGTCCGACACTCGTCCGTCCACTGCTTCAAAGATGCAACACTGTGCTGCTGTTACGCTGCACACTGGCAAGCTACTGCACGATAAGACAATCCAGCTTCACGAAGTCCGATGATTCTCACCCGTTCAAACTCTGTAAGTTGTTCAAATCCCGCTATCTTTCATCGAAGAGGCATTTTTAACGATTGAGCTAACGTTTACCTCAAGCAGATAACCACCGATAACCATACACGCCTCGCTACAGCCCGTCTATTTATTCGGATCCATCCGCCGTTCAGAGGGCGTTGCTCAGCATACGCATTCGTTACGGATTTGAAATTAATCATTTGAATATCATGCGCTAATTTGCATTTCCGGAAAATTTCAGCTTACTCGCGTAAGTCCTTCAAGGTGTTGCAATTTTTACAAACATGAGTTTATATATGTCGAATGGATAGATATTTGCACTCTGTTGAAGACAAATTTTCCAAGTGTCATTTGTGAAGTGGATATCAATATTTTTTTCCGTATATTTTCCAACTTATGTAAGATTTTTCCTCCTTTTGAAATCGCATTCGTTAGATTCCACAATCATTTAAAGAAACCAGCATTATTTTGATTCCTTCTTTTAGAAACAACAATTGTTCTTTTTATGTATTTATTAAAATATATTAAACTGTTTTTACTTAATGTATGGGCACAAACTAGATCAACATTTATCTCAATATCCTTTTAATACATTATCGTTTTTTTGGGATTTTCAAAATCTATTGATATTGATTTTTAAAAAGGGAAACCACCACTTTAGGTGCTATTTCGGGGATATTGACTTTCTAGCAGAAATTTTAACTGACTTAATTTTATTGAATGTATATAACTTGCCATTCCGCATCGAATGCAAACCAAACTTCAAATCAATGGCATTATTTTTACTTAAATTTTCATTCCTTAATATTATTGTATCTGTTTCTTGAAGGAATGAAATATGCATTTCATCAAATTTATCTCAGGTACCTTTTAATTCATTGATATCTATATTAAGGAAACATAATTGTTGTCTTGATATACTTATAAATTAAATAAAAATATTATCATACTGTATTAACGCCATAAATTTTTGATATTTTTTCGGGGACCACCACTTAGGTATTATATTGTATACATAGACTTCCTGTCAGAAATTTCAAGTACAACTGGCAGATTGCAATTTATACCACAAAGTATATACTGTCGGTAGTATAAGTAATCATAATATATTTATCTAAGGCGCTCTACATAACATCTACCACCTTTCGAAATTGAATAGTCTTGTCTACGCTTCTCAAAAGTTTCCATTACAAATTTAAGCGTTCGCACTTTACAAGATGGTTGCAACTCGATTGGAAACAGAACTTTCTGATGAATGACATAATTTTGATTTAATTTTACTGACTTAATTTTTTTGCATTTGTTTCTTGACGGAATATGACTTTCCATTCGCCATCGGATGCAAATAAAAATTTCTGATGAATAAGAATTGTAGAGTTCACATTATCAGCACCCTATCTTCCAGCCCAACAGGTTTTTATATCCCTCATATTTTCCGTTCCTATTCCTAGTAGGAACACGCTAGCACGATTCGGTATCGTCTGTTTGGTTTTTAAAATAGTCAAGAACACTTGCGTTTAATACAAAACTCTAAAGAATAATAGTTAAAGGTTTGTAAACAAATATAACAACAAACATTTTTTTTCATCTTTAAAAGTTTCTTAAAATACAAAAGAAAAAAAATATTTGTAGAAACAGCCTTAGCTATTCTAACTAGAACTAATTAACTCTAGTATATATGATGAGTATATATGATAAATATATGAGTATATATGATCAAAAATAAAATTTCGAGTCTGAAAATAAGGATGGAAATTGCCCTTTTTTGAATAAAATGCACTGAATAGTATAGTCATTTATCTAATCTTGAGATCTATGGAAAGCAGCAAAAAACTACAGTTATTGGGGGCAAAATTTCCATTAGTACTTCCATCATATACTCATCGACGGGTGCCTTCAGACTTTAAAATCACAAAAATAAAAAATTATTCATTCAAAAAGATTTCACCCCGTGGAGTGATTTATCATCAAAACCCTCATGGACAAACATTCACTTTTATAGAAAAATAACAAATTCAGTCCTTCAAACCTTTTCTCTCTTTTTTTGATCAAAGTGTTTCGTTTTATAGAAAAATGCATACAGTTTGTCTTCTGCCTACGTTGTAAATCTCTTTGGGAAGAAGAATCCAGTCTTGCATGTTTTCAGTTGGTGCAGTGGGGCCTAGAGTACCGAGTAAATAGCTCTTTGGACTTTATATGTTAATCTCATGGGGGCATTTTTTCTATCTTGCATGTTGGGGGAGATACCGACTGAGAGCTGAAATATCTTCAGAATTACGCCCCGGCTTTCAGTTTAACAACTTCAATAGATAGATGAGTGGATCTGTATGTGTAGAAGATGGATAATATACAACGTTTTGAGAGCCTCTTTCGTAAAAAAAAATATGTAGAATGGATGGAAGTTTGCACTCTGTTGAAGACAAATTTTCCAAATGCCATTTGTGATGTGGTTATTGATATTCTTTTGTCCGTAGGAAGGTATTTTTCCCTTATGTAAGTTTATTTGCTGTAATCCGTCTCTGTTTAAAGAGCCCATCATTAGTTTGTGTCTTTCTTTTAGAAACAACAAATGTTTTTTGATATCTTTTGTTAAAGATATTAAAAAATTTTTATTAGTGTATGAGCAAAAACTTCATCAGTATTTACCTCAGGATCTTTTTAATACGTTGATATTTATACATATGAAACATAATTGTTGTGTGATATAATTCTGAAATAAATTTTAAAAAATTGTTTACCATACTGCATCACCCTCGTAAATTTTGATATTATTTTGGGGAATCACCAATTATGTATTATGTTGGGGATAAAAGAATTTCTGCAGAAATTTTAATCTTAACTGGTTTGCATTTTTATTCTTGGCGTGCATTTTATTCTGCTATTGGGTGGCAACTAAAGGATTGCAGGTTTTGTCAATAAATAGTCTTAGCACATTCTTTTGTTTTGTTAACGTGTTCAAAACACCTGACCAACATTGTTTACTGTTTGATTGGACTTCCGCCTTTAATTTAGTAAAAAATTAGTATCTGTTAGTTATTTATATTCGTTTTTATCCCAATTTTAAAATGGAAAGAATATTCGCACATTTTAGATTTATTTTATTGTATTATGTAAAGACAAGTACACATCGCAAGCACACGAGAAGTTATATACCTTATATTTCAAAGAAAGGCGGTGTCAAATTTGGTTTGCCAAATTTCGTTCTGTTTGATTTTTCACTGAAAAATGTGCAATGATTTGGCTGTTCAGTCCAGAAAACTTTCCATTAGGCATAGGATGCAAAACAAACTCCCTGATGAATGAATTTTGCCTTCTAAAAATGTGTTGAAATATAAGGGGAAAAATATTTGTAGAAAGCCATTAGCTATTCTAGCTGGAGCTGCTTCAGTATAGAGATGACTAGATGCTAGTGAATCTTCAAAATAAATTTCGAATCTGAAAATTAGGAAGGAAATTGCCCTTTTTCGAATGAAATTCGCTGAATAATATCGTCATTTTTCTTATCTCGAGATCTATGGAAAGCAGGAAAAACTTCAGTTATCGGGGGCGAAATTTCCATCAGTACTTCCAAGTGCCTTCAGACTTAAAATCTCCCAAAAAAGAAAAAAATATTCTTTTCAGAAAGATTTCACCCCGTGGAGTGATTTATCATCAAAATCCTCTACGGACAAACATTCACTTTTATAGAAAAAATAACAAATTTAGTCCTTCAAACCTTTTCTTCTCTTTTTGTGATCAAAGTGTTTCATTGAGAAATGCACACAGTTTGTCGTTTTCCCATGTAGTGAATCTCTTTGGGAAGAAGATCCAGTCTCACATGTTTGCAGTTGGTGCAGTGGGACCTCGAGTACCGAGTGAATAGCTCTTTGGGCTTTATATATTAATCTTTTGGGAGGCATTTTTTTTCTCTATCTTGCATGTTGGAGGAGATACCGACTGAGAGCTGAAATATTTCCAGAATTACGCCCCGGCTTTCAGTTTAACTACTTCAATAGAAAAGATTGGAGGATCTATCTGTATGTGAAGTATATGGATATGATACAATGTTTTTAAGTGCCTTTTTTTTAAATATATACATATATATAGAATGGATGGAAGTTTGCACTCTGTTGAAGACAAATTTTCCAAGTGCCATTTGTGAAGTGGTTATTGATATTCTTTTGTCCGTATGAAGATATTTTTTTCCCTCTTATGTAAAGATGCGCTATATTCCACATTCGTTCAAAGAACTCTTTATTATTTTGTGTCCTTCTTTTAGAAACAACAATTTTTCATTTGATATCTTTTGTTAAAGATATTATATTTTCGAAATGTATGATCACAAACTTCATCAACATTTATCTCAGAATCCTTTGAATACATTGATATCTATATTTATGGAACATAATGGTTGTCTTGATATACTCGTGAATGAATTAAAAAGATTGCATACCATACTGTATTAATGCCGTATATTTTTTTCAACCATCAATTAGGTATTATATTGGATATATATAAACTCTCTGTCATAATTTCAAGCTCAACTGGCCTGCATTTCATACCACAGAGTATATACTATCGGTTGTCTAACTAATCATAATATATTTGTCTAAAGTGCTGTATATAATATCTACACCATTCGAAATCGTATTGTCTTGACTTCGCTTCTCAAAAAGATTCCTTTACAAGTATTTGGGCGATCAAACTTGATAAGTTGGTTGCAACTCGGTTGTGAACAAATCTTTTTGATAAATAATATAATTTTGATATAATTTTTTGTATTTGTTTCTTAAAGAAATGGGACTTTCCAATCGGCATCAAAAACAAATCAAAATTTCTGATAAGTAACTTTGATCAAATTTTTGTACTTTTTTCAAAAATTTTCATTACAAGTGTTTAGGCGATCACACTTTATAAGTTGGTTGCAAACAAAACATGCTGACATAATTTTGATTTAATTTTGATTGAATTTTTAATAACTTTTTTCGTATTTGTTTCTTGAAGGAATGGGACTTTCCATTCAGCATCGGAAGCAATTCAAAATTTTGATGAATAACCTTTGTAGAGTTCACATTATCAGCACCCTATTTGCTAGCCCAATGGTACCCTTTCCTGTTTCTATATCCCTCGTATTTTCCGTTCCTATACTTAGTAGGAAGACGATAGCTTTTGATTCGGTTTCGCTTGTTTGGTTTCAGACTGAACAAGAACACTCCGGCAATTGATACAAAACTTTATTAAAAACTGTTAAAGATCTGTACGAAAATAAAATAAAAATAAATATTTGTAGAAACACCCTCAGCTATTCTAACCAGAACTACTTTAATATATATGAGATGACTTGAGGAGCTGGTGAATCTTCAAAAAAAAAATTTCGAGTCTAAAAATAAGGAAGGAAATTGCCCTTCTTCGAATAAAATGCGCTGAATAATATTGTCATTTCTCTTATCTTGAGATCTATGGAAAGCAGGAAAAAACTTCAATTATAGGGGCGAAATTTCCATCAGTACTTCCACGCCGGGTGCCTTCAGACTATAAAATCACAAAAATAAAAAATATAAAAAATTATTCATTCAAAAAGATTTCACCCCATGGACTGATTTATCATCAAAACTCTCTATGGACAAACATTCACTTTTATAGAAAAAATAATAAATTTAGTCCTTCAAACATCTTCTTCTCTTTTTTTGATCAAAGTGTTTCATTTCATAGAGAAATGCATACAGTTTGTCTTTTTTCCCCATGCAGTAAATCTCTTTGGAGAGAAGAACCAGTCTCGCATGTTTGCAGTTGGTACTGATTGAATTGCTCTTTGGGCTTTATATATTAATGTCTTGGGAGGCATTTTTTTTCTCCATTTTGCATGTTGGAAGGGATACCGACTGAGAGCTGAAATATTTCCAGAATTACGCCCTGGCTTTCAGTTTAACTACTTCAATAGAAGAATGAGTGGATCTGTATGTGAAGAAGATGAATAATATACAACGTTTTGAGTGCCTTTTGTAAAAAAAAAAAAATATGTAGAATGAATGGAAGTTTGCACTCTGTTGATGACGCCAGAAGTGCCATTTGTGAAGTGGTTATTGATATTCTTTTCTCCGTAAGAAGATATTTCTCCCTCTTAGGTAAGGGCATTCACTATATTAAATGATCGTTTAAAGAACCCATCTATGTTTTGAGTCCTTCTTTTAGAAACAATACTTTTTCATTTGATATCTTTTTGGTTACAGATATTAATTTTTTTCTTAATATATAGTAAAGCTTTGGAAGTAGATCCAATGTTTGCATCAACATTTATCTCAAAATCTGAGCACAAACTTCATCAATATTTATCTAAATATCCTTTTAATGCATTTATATCGAATTTTTTTGGAATTTCCATTATCGGTTGATATTGTTTTGATTTTATTTAATTAATAGAACTTGCCTTTCGGCATCGGGTGCAAACCAAACTTCCAGATGAATGACATTTGTGAGTTTCAAATCATCCGCACTCTTATGCTAGCCCAATGGTAAGACTTTCCGGTTTTATATCACTGGTATTTTCCGTTCCTATCCCTAGGTGGAACACGATAACTTTTGATACGGTTTAGCTTGTTTGGTTTCAAACTGAACGAGAACACTCCTCCATTTAATACGAAACTTTATAAAAAAAGCAAATAAAATAATGTGATAAAATGTAATAAACATTTTTTTTTCATCTTAAAAATATGTTGAGAAACAAAGAGAAAAAAAAAAAGGTTAAAAATTTTTTTAGCTATTCTAACTAGAACTACTTCTGTATATATGAGATGAACTAGTGAATCCTCAAAATAAAATTTCTAGTCTGAAAATAAAGAAGGAAATTGTCCTTTTACGAATAAAATGCGCTGAATAATATCGTCATTTCTCTTATCTTGAGATCTAGGGAAAGCAGAAAAAAACTTCAGTTATTGGAGGCGAAATTTCCATCAGTACTTCCACGTCGGGTGCCTTCAGCCTTTAAAATCACAAAAAATAAAAAAAAAAAATTTCATTTAAAAAGATTTCACCCCGTGAAGTGATTTATCATAAAAACCCTCCACGGACAAACATTCACTTTTATAGAATAAATAACAAATCCATCAAACCTTTTCTTCTCTTTTTTTTTTTACCAAAGTGTTACATTTCATAGAGAAATGCATACAGTTTGTCTTATCCCCATGCAGTGAATCTCTTTGGGAAGAAGGATCGGTCTAGCATGTTTGCAGTTGGTGCATTGGGACCTCGAGTACCGAGTGAATGGCTCTCTGGGCTTTATATATTAATCTCATGGGAGGCATTTTTTTCTCTATCTTGCATGTTGGAGGAGATACCGACTGAGAGCTGAAATATTTCCAGAATTACGTCCCGGCTGTCAGTTTAACTACTTCAATAGAAAAGATGGGCGGATCTGCATGTGAAGTAGAGGAATAAGATACAATGTGTTTGAGTGCCTTTTGTAAAAAGAATATGTAGATAAATGGAAATTTTCACTCTGTTGAAGATAAATTTTCCAAGTGTCATTTGTGAAGTGGTTATTAATAGACTTTTTTTGCATGAAAATATTTTTGCTTCTTACGCAAGAGCATTCGTTATATTCCACAATCGTTTAAAGAACCCAACATTATTTTGAGTACTTCTTTTAAGAACAATACATTTTCATTCGATATCGTTTGTTTAAGATATGAATTTTTTTCTTAATATATGAGCAAAAACTTCATCAACATTTATCTAAATATCCTTTTAATACATTGACATCATTTTTTTCAGATTTTCAATATCGATTGATATTGATTTTTGGAAAGACCACTAATTGGGAGTTATGTTGGGTATAGGAACATTCTGGCTGAAATTTCAATTTTATTGAATGAATAGAAGTTCTCATTCGGCATTGAATGCAAATTAAATTTGTAAGGTTCTTATCATCCATTAACATGCTATACCAAAGGTAGGACTTTCCGGTTTTGATATCTCTGGTACTTTCCATATCTGTCCGTGTAGGGACATGACAGTTTTTGTTATAGTTTTACTTCTTTAGTTTCAGTCTTTATGATTCCAAACCACATATTACAGACCAGAACACTCCAGCATTTAATACAAAACTTGAAAAAAACAGTTAAAGGACTGTAAGGAAATGTAAGAAACATTATTTTTATCTTTAAAATGTGTTCAGATACAAAGAGAAAAAAAAAAAAACTCTTTGTGGAAACACCCTTAGCTATTCTAAATACTAGAACCATTTCAGTATATTTAAGATGACTAGGAGCTGGTGATCCTTCAAAATAGAATTTCGAGTCTGAAAATAAGGAAGGAAATGGCCCTTTTTCGAATAAAATGCGCTGAATAATATTGTCATTTTTCTTATCTGCAAATCTATGGAAAACAGGAGAAAACACTTCAGTCATTGGGGGCGAAATATCCCTCAGTACTTCCACACAGGCTGCCTTCAGACTTTGAAATCATAAAAATATCAAAATAAAAATAAAAATTATTCATTCAAAAAGATTTCACCCCATGGATTGATTTATCATCAAAACCCTCTACGGACAAACATTCACTTTTATGGAAAAAATAACAAATTTAGTCCGTCAAACCTTTTCTTCACTTTTTGATCAAAGTGTTTCATTTCATAGAGAAATGCATACAGTTAGTCTTTTCCCCATGTAGTAAATCTCTATGGGGAGAAGATCCAGTCTTGCATTTTTTTGCAGTTGGTGCAGTGGGACCTCGAGTACCGAGTGAATAGCTCTCTGGGCTTTATATATTAATCTCTCGGGAGGCATTTTTTCTTGCATGATTTTCTTGCATGTTGGATGATATACCGATTGCGAGCTGAAATATCTCCAGAATGCGCCCTGGCTTTCAGTGTAACTACTTCAATAGAAAAGATGGGCGGATCTGTATGTGAAGAAGATGATTAAGATACAATGTTTTTGTGAGCCTTTTTTAAAAAAAAATAGAGATATTGGGTGCATTGTGTTGACGCATTTTCCAAGTGCCACTTGTGAAGTGGTTATTGATATTTTTTGTCTGCATGAAACTATTTCTCCTCCTTATGTAAGGGCATTAGATATATTCCACAATCATTTAAAGAAAACATCATTGTTTTGTGTCCTTCTTCTGGAAAACCATTGTACTTTTGATATCTTTTGTTAAAGATATCAAAATGTTTTTCTTAATGTACGAGCACAAACTTCATCAACATTTATCTCAGGATACTTTTAATACATTGATATATACATAAGGAACATAATTGCTGTCCTCATATACTTATGAAATAAATTTAAAAAATTGGGTTACCATACAGTATTAAATCCGTAAATTTTTATATCTTTTTGGGGAATGCCACTTGGGTATTATAGTGGTCATATGGACTTTCCGTTAGAAATTTCAAGCGCAATTGGCTTGCATTTTATACCACAACGTATATAGCTATCGGTAATATAACTAATAATAATATATATTATCTAAAGCGTTGTATATAACATCTACCACCTTTCGAAACCGCCATGTGTATGTATGCTTTTCCAAAATTTTCCATTACAAGTGTTTAGGCGATCAAACTTTATAAGATGGTTGCAAACAAGACATTATGAGGAATGATATAATTTTGATTTAATTTTATTGGCTTGATTTTTAATGACATAATTATTTTGTATTTCTTTCATGAAGGAATAAGAATGTCCATTTGGCATCGACAGCAAATCAAACATCATGGTGTATGGCGGCCTGGTGGCAAATTAACTTGCGCTCTGGACGTTGGTACAGCAGGCTTCAGTTTTGAATCCAGATGGTGGCATGGATGTTTGTGAATGGTTCGGAATCCAACTTAAACTGTACGTCAAGGTCTAATTAGCCTAAAATGTTCAAAAATGGCCATAGAGAGACAAACCAACCCAATTCTGATGAATGTGACTATGACTTAAATGTACTAACTTAATGTTTAATGACTTAAATTAATTGTATATGTTTCTTGAACGAATGGAACATTCTATTCGGTATCGGTATTCAGTATGTCACTGTGACTTAAATGTACTAACTTAATGTTTAATGACTTAAATTAATTGTATATGTTTCTTGAAAGAATGGAACATTCTAGTCACTAGCAAACTAAACTTTTTAATGAATGACAATTGTACGGTTTACATCATCCGCACTGTATCTGGTGGCTCAACTTTAGTTCTTTCTGGTTTTCATATCCCTGGTATTTTCCATTTGAATCCATGGTAGGAACAAGATGGCTTTTGTTTCGGTTTCAAACTGAACAAGAACAAGAACTCCGACATTTAATACGAAACTTTATAAAAAATAGTTAAAGGTCTGTAAGAAACGAAAGAAACATTTTTTTATCATCTTAAAAATGTGTTGAGATACAAAGAGAAAAAATATTTGTAGAGACACAGTTAACAATTCTAACTAGAACTACTTCAGTATATATGAGATGACTTAGAACTGGAGAAACTTCAAAATAAAATTTCGAGTTCCGAAAAGAAGGAAGGAAATTTCCCTTTTTCGAATAAAATGCGTTGAATAATATCGTCATTTCTCATATCTTGAGATCTATGGAAAGCAGGAAGAAACTTCAGTTATTGGGGCGAAATTTCCATCAGTACTTCCATGACGGGTACCTTCACACTTTAAAATCACAAAAATAAAAATTATTCATTCAAAAGATTTCACCCCCCGTGGAGTTATTTATCATCAAAACCCTCTACGGACAAACATTCACTTTTATAGAAAAATGACAAAAGTGTTGCATTTCATAGAGAAATGCATGCAGTTTGTCTTTTCCCCATGTAGTGAATCTCTTTGGGAAGACGATCCTGTCTTGCATGTTTGCAGTTGGTGCAGTGGGACCTCGAGTGCCGAGTGAATAGCTCTTTGGGCTTTATATATTAATCTCTTGGGAGGCATTTTTTTCTCTATCTTGCATGTTGGAAGAGATACCGACTGAGAGCTGAAATATTTTCGCCCCAGCTTTCAGTTTAACTACTTCAATAGAAAAAATGATCTGTATGTGAAGAAGATGAATAAGATACAATGTTTTTGAGTGCCTTTTTTAAAAAAAAAAAAACAATACATATAGAATGGATGGAAGTTTGCACTCTGTTGAAGACGAATTTTCCAAGTGCCATTTGTGAAGTGGTTATTGATGTTCTTTTGTCCGTATGAAGTTAGTTGCCCTGTTATGTAAAGGTATTCGAAAAATACGAAATAAATTACAAATGTTTCTTTCCATGATGTGTTAGAGCCATAATTTCTTCTTTTCTTTTGCATTTCGGGGTATTGCTGTAGCTAAATTTTTAGATACATTCGTCATATATATATACAGCATAATAGGTTCAAAGGAACGTGTTGCCTAAAGTGTGACAAAATATTAATAATAATATAAACGCTAAGCACCTTTGATAGATGCGCATCCATGGGTAAAGAAAGATTAGTTTTCATTAGACGAGTAAAAATTTGTGTATGATATTTGGAAAACAATGTAGCAGTTTAATTTAAAGAGAAATAAGACCTTATTTAACCACATCATTCAGGAATTCGTATGGTAAAATTTGAAGGTACTAAAAACTAAAGCGATTTCCCATTTTAAAGCTACTGAACCACATTGCGGTAATGGTCTAAGCAAAAATTGATTGTTAAAACCTTAAAAACACAGATAACAACAAGACAACGTGGAAACAGGATACCGATTTTTACAATTTACGTAAGCACTTTGCCTCTATCCTCAAATTGTCTGGTGTGAGGTTTCTGGATTTCTCCCATAAGGTAAATGCGGCTTGATGGCCAATAGACTAGGGCTCTATCTTTGGGAATACAAGCTTCAAGTTCCAAACCTAGCTGTGGCAGGGAAGTTTGTTAGTGGTTCGGAATCCACTTTAATAGGTTCTTGTCTCATGAGCAGGTGTGCACAAAATGACCGTAGAGCGACTAACCAAATCTTTAAGTCTGTCCACAAGAAAATGACATCAATTAAATTCCTCTTGTTCGAGATATACAGAAGTAGATGCTTTGAAAAAAAAAAAATTACGTGTTTTTATTTAAAGACTCAACATAACGGTGAATTTCAACAGACTACTTTGCCTATTGCTGAATAGTTTTGAAACGTTTTCAATGACTCAAGGCTTAACTATCCTGCAAACATTTTTTAATTTTTATTTTATTGTCACTGATCATTTATTATAATAATACTCAGCCTTATCATAGAAAATGCTTTAAGTAACTTTTATGTGTGAAAATGATGCTTCACTGTGCAATAATACAAAAATATTTGACCATTATTTAAATTTTTATTACCCTCTATTTCCCACCCAGCTCATGGATATTTTCTAAGGCTAACCCACAAGATTTGAATCATAATATTATTCTAAATAATTTATGATTATTCTAATAATTATTAATTCTTATAATAATAATTATTAATTATTCATGATTATTCTAATAATTATTAATTATTATGATTATTCTAATAATTATTAATTCTTATTATTCTAATATAATTGAACTTTATCATGTATTCTATTAATATAAATTTACAAAACCTGTTTTAAATCAAAATACAGATCTCAGCAATTTTTATTTATCAAATTTAAATATCCGTATTGAATTTGCAGATTCAAAAATCAACAGCTAAATCACAACCATTAAATAAATCAGAATCTAAAAAAAATAAAAAAATAAAATGGAATAAATTTAAATTAGAACATTGTTATTCATACAACTAATCTTAACAGCAGTACAAATCCCTTCTTTCGTGAAACGTGTTTAAACCTGACGTATGCACAAGGGCATAAATGTGTGCAGGTGAAATCCACAACAAATCCCTTGCAGGCAGACTTGATCCCCCTCTGATGACTACTACTTCAAGCTTTTCGATGATCCCATTGGCCACCAGCTGTTCTGAAAAACCCATTCGTCCACTTGCACGCGGAGATCCGTCTGTTAGATAACGCCATTATAGCTCCCATTGGAGTCATTCTAACGTGTGGACCTGAAACCCGATTGGCGAGTGCGTTGGCGGTGGGGGTGGAGGGTAACAAACGAGCGATTATCTCGAATCGAGAGGGATGGTTTAAGCAGCAGGTGGCACCAAATTGATAATCGTGATTGGTATCCTTATCTGTAAAGTCAAATCCTATTCGTTACGAAATAAACGAGAGTGCATGCTGTAATAAATGACACAATTGATAATGATTTACTTTTAACATTTGGTAGGTTAAAGATATGTTTCTAAGTATTCGTTTATTTTAAATGTGCTTAAATGATTGCATTACAAATTTAACTTTTGAATTTTTTTAACCAATTTCAAGATAAGGATGATAAATATTACCATAATCTAAAATACGTGTTTTAAATGTATTGAATTAAATAATTACATACTTTTAGGGGGATTTTTACGCTCCAAATGGGTTTTCAGTGCCAAACATCAGTTTCGCGCCAAGTTGGCGATCTCCAAAGGGCAATTATCAATTCAACATTGTTTTTTTTAATCGTGTTACTGCAATTTTTTATGCCCAGTTTATGATTCATCTCCTTTTAAAAGTATTTTGAAGTAGTGCGTGTGTTTTACTAAAATTTATGCAAACAAATATCTTTTCGTTATAACCAGATTAGAAAAAGTAGGTTTATTTATATTATTTTTTTTTTTACTTATTATTAACCATATATTAAATGTTTTTAATTAATATTTAAATTTATATTTGCATATTTTTGTAATAAGTCTGAATTCATTCATTTCGTAAGCATTTTTTACTTGTATGGAGGATTCTAGTATCCAAATACACTCGACCTTAAACATCAGATTCGCGCCAAATTGGCAATCACCAAAGGGCGATTATTAATTCAACTCTTCAGTCGTATTACTACAACCCTTTTTATGATGGGCTATCCGGCTTATGATTCATCTCATTTTTAAATGCGTTTATAATCACTACATGGGTTATTGCGAATCTACAATTTATACGAATACATTTTTTTCGCTGTAACCGGATTAGAAAAATAAGTTTTTATATAAACGTTTTTTAATTTATAATTAAAATTATATTCAATGCTGTTATTTAATGTTTAAATTTATAATTACTTATTTGTTTGTTGAGTCTGAATTCAAATTCCGTCTTTAAGCCTAATTATATAATCCTTTTAGCATTGATATTTGTTATTTGTGTAGTAATAATAAAATTTTAGCATATTTTGAATTTATTAAGCCTACTTTAACATCTTCATTGAATGTATCTTGTAGCATTTAATTTATTTGTGTATTTAATTGATTGTTTTAGCCTTCTCAAAATACCTTTTATGATTAGGAGACTAGCGAGACTAATATATAACTATAGTACGAAAAGGACAGATATTTTGCCCCAATTTCCTGTTCCTTTAGAATAGAAGAACACGCTCTATTTTACAAACGAATCAGATAAAAATAAAGTTTGTATCAAGTTATTGTTGTTGTCAACAAACAAATGGAAATAATACGCTTTTCTAATTATCAAGCTTTAAAAAATTTTATAAGTATATATTACTTATTATTAGTTCAAATAAAACTTAACACAAATCCATGAATCGGTTATCTTGAATTCTATTTGATAAAAAAATTAGGGGATATAATTAAGGCATTTTAATTAAATAAATAATTTGATTAAACTGGGAAAAAAACTTCAGTATTACTTCTTAATATGGAAATGATAAATAATAAATTTATTAGAAGATTATTGCAAAGTAGATTATGTCAAAAAAAAAAAAAAAATGTTGTTTCATCCATAATCTGTTGAGAAAATGCCAGGAAGCAATTCTCCCTCTCAGTTCTTTTACTCTTTGGTTGGATTCCGACTTCCAATTCCGTGATCTTCCTTACATTTAGATGATTATGTACCATCTTCTTCCCAGACAAAGGGATGGGCTTCTTCGTGAACTCGTGACTCTGGCATAAGCACGCAACATCCTTTCTTACCATGCACTCATCCCCAAAAGATAAAAAATAGGACCACAAAATCGATATCATTCCACTTAAAATGCCATAGAACCGATATCAAGTCACAATGATTTTTAGATTAGCGATTCTCAATCTTTTTGAGAACCACTAATCTGAGGTTTCAATCTCTAATTTGTAGGTTTTAGATCGTTTAAACCAGGGATGGGTAAACTTTTTCTGTCGCGCTCCAAAAATTGGGGGAAAAAAAAAAAGCTTGGCTGGCCAAGATAAATTTTTCAAATTTTAATAACAATATACAAATATTACAATTTAAATATGTTAATGAGATGAATTTTGCGATTTCATTTTCAAAAGAACTTATAGTGAGGCTTGAAGTGAGATGTACTGATTCTAAGGAACGAGGCTAAATGCCCATCTGTCAGTCTATTTCTGAAATAATTTTTCTAAGGTTCATAGTTGAAAACACTTGCACACATATATAAGATGAAGCAAACATAGCAATGATTTTCTGGGCATGAGATATTTAATTTGGAAAACTTACTTTCGACAATGATTTGTAAAACTCTAACTTGTTGATACCAATCTACAGCTATTAACAAAAACTTCCGCTTTTAACACGTTTACCGATTGAAAGCTGAAATGCTTTCTATTTCCGTCGATTTATGTTTTTAGGACAAAAATTGGGGAAGTAAAGGCCATTTATACTTTGAAAAAAAGGAAGAAAAAAAATATTTAATCAAAGTAGAAAAGATGATGGATATATAATATATAATATATATTTCTTTTAATTTGCTACAGAATCGGCAAATTAAAATTCTATCCGCGGGCCGGAGTTTGCCCATCCCTGGTTTAAACATTTACGAATAATTATAATTATATACAAATTTCTTAAGCTTCTGTTATTAATGCTTCACATTTTATATCCAAATAAACAATTATACAGACTTCAATTACAGACAAAATAGTCTTAGAGGCTTCAATGGAATTTTTTTAAATTGAAAATCACATAGACGTTAGCGTTTTAACCAACCATAAGTTAAAAGGGGGTTTCATATAGAACCAGTTGGTTTTCCTTCAATATGTCACGCAAAATTATGTTGAAATATAATAACATGTTTCATTTGTGTTAAAAATAATCAAATATTTCAATTATGTTAAAAAAATATCAAAACTTTACAGATATTTTTATAATATTTTATATTTAAGTATGAAACAAGTTGATTATTATATATATATATTTTGGTTTGTGTAACATCGTTGAGCCTCCTGTGCCACTGAGGTATATCACGAACAGCCCACCGACGGGTGACGTCGGAAGGAAAGCTCTTTCTGGGAGGGCTTTTAAGAGTAATTACCACACATTTGCGTGTCGTATGGGAGAAATGGGAAAACTCCCTCCAGGCAACCTGACTACCAATGCGAGCTCTTACACACCACAATCCCAATCGAGTCTACACGTAAGCAGTGCCTGCAACAATGTGTCTAGTGGATTGAAACCTCAGTCCTCCTGCAAGCTAACTACGGACATTGCCACAGCGCCACTAATAAACAAAAATTGTAATATTTCAATCTTAAAAATTTAAATATTTCGTTTAAAAGTTCAAACATAAATTAATTACACTTTAAAAATTCATTTGAGAAGAGAAGCATTTAAAGTTAATTAGTTTATTATTTTCTTTCAAAAGTCTTCACTTAAAATTAATTAATTTAGGACAAACGAAAATCCAATGGGTCGAGAAAGAAGACTTGTCTAATTAGCAAAGACTGGAAATAATTGCCCCAGTTGCGCTTCGCTCTCCGAACTTTTACAATAATTTTTAATGAAATTCATTCATTTTACTTGGATTTTATTAACCCAGTTCGTTTCCATTCTGCACGGTACGGTGAACTTTCCGCCTAAGTTCACATGGAAGCCATAATCAGCTTAATAAGCTCCAATCAGTTCAATCTAATTCATTCCCATTTAATTAGGTGGAGGTGTGGTTAATTTTTTTTCAGACAGCTTTTCCAGAAAATTCCTCACGATTTTTCAGCTTCACTTGTTCCCTGCAGAGATTTTAAATTTTAAATCTGACCGCAGAATTCAGATATATTAGAACACAAGTGTATGATTGGAACAGATATATATAAGTTTCAAACTTAATGTATAGTTAGTTCTCTTTCAAAAATTATTATAATTTTTAAGGATCTACTTAACATTTAAAATAAAAACAAATCCAACATGGGTGGTACATTTTCTACTGGAAATGATGCGCTAATAATGTAAAGTTGTTGATTACCTGGCAATTTTTACTCATAATAGATGATGGTAACCCAGGCTGGGATGGTAACTTGAAACACCTGAATTGATATTTTTAATAAACTTCTAAATCCTCAAAGACCACCGTAATTTTATTAACATTCAAATTATCGTTTCAATAATATCTAGAAATAATAATTTCAATTATGTTTAAAAATAATCAAATATATTAATCCTGTTTAAACATAATAAAATATTTCAATTATTTAAAAAATAATCATTTATGTTACATTAAAAATAATCATTCTAATACATTTAAAAATTATTTTAAAAACATTATTGAAATATCTGATAATTATTTTACTTATGTTTACAAATAAACAAATATTTTCAATTTTGTTAAAAATAATCAAAAATTTCAAATACAATTAAAAATAATCAGATATTTCAGTTATGTTTAAAAATAATCAAATATTTCAATTATGTTTAAAAATCAGATATTTCAATTATGTTAAATAATCTCGAAAAATGTACCAATATTTATTTTTAATACAGTATATTTAAGTATGATACAATTTGTTTATTACTTTATTTTTTTACCGGAACATTAGTGGGCTTCATGTACCACATACATATCCACTAATTAACCCACTGACCGGGAATGATGTAAGAATCGGTCTTTTATGTGTAAATACCAGAAATTGTGGTAATAAGGAAGACAAACCGGAGGACTCCCACCACCCAATTGACAATCTACCAGAAATTTTTGGAGACACATCACAATTGACACCAAACTTCGCAGTTTCTGAAAACAGTGGCTGGTGCAATGTGTTTACAGGAATCAAAACCTCAGTCCTTCTGCATGCTAGCTGCACTCATTGCCACCGGTCCACTACTAAAATCATATTACTAAAATGATAATATTTCAATCTTAAAAATATAAATATTTCATTTAAAAAGTTTAAGCATCATAAAATAATTACAGATTTCAAAAAAAATAAATAAATCCTTTACAAGGAAGAGCATTTAAAGTTAATTAGTGATTATTTTCTATCAAAACGTCTTTACTTAAAATTAATTAATTTAGCACAAATGAAAATCCAATTGGTTGAGAAAGAAAACTTCTTCAATTAGCAAAGACTGGAAATAATTGCTCCAGTTGCGCCTCGCTCTTCGAACTTTTACAATAATTTTTAATGAAATTCATTCATTTTACTCGGATTTTATTAAGCGAGTTCGTTTCCATTCAAACATATAGTGGTACGGTGAACTCTTTTCCTTTCGGTTCACATGAAAGCTATAATCAGTTTTAATAAGTTCGAATCAGTTAAATCGAATTCATTCCCATCTAATTAGTGGATGTGTGGTTAATTTAGTCAGACAGCTTTTCCAGAAAATTCCCAACAATTTTTCGGCTTCACTTATTCCTTACAGGGATTTTTTGAATTTTAAATCTGACCGCAGAATTCAAATATAATCAGATCACAAGTGTTTGATTGGAGCAGATATATATAAGTTTCAAATTTAATCTCTCTTTCTTTCTAAAATTATAATGAATTATTAATTTTAATCATACTTTTAAAATTTTAAAATAAAACACAAATCGTACATGGATTGTAAATTTTTCACTGGAAATGATGCGATATCAAAATAAAGTTGTTGATTACCTGGTACTTTTTACTCGTAATAGATGATGGTAACCAAGACTGAAGTGTCAGTTGACAGTTCCGGAATGACAGTTTTTCGGGAGGACTTTTAGGCTAAATACCCTACATTTGCTTATCAAATGGAAAAAAAACTGTGAAAACTCCCACTAGGCAAACTGACTATCAATGCCAGATGCCGAACATATCACAATCCCAATCGATATTTATCGTTTCTGAAAACAGGGATTACAACAATCTGTCTAATTGAATCAAAACTCAGTGCTTGCACACTACATGCGCATGCAATGCCACCAGGTAATTAGTAAATAAAATGATCATATTCTAACTATGAAAAATATAAATATATCAATAAAAAAGTTAAAACATCATAAAATACTTAAACTTAAAAATAAAAATTCATTTGGAAGGAGAAGCATTTAAAGTTAATTAGTGATTATTTTGTTTCAAAAACTCTTTACTTAAAAATTAATTAATTTAGCATAAACGAACATCCAATGGGTCGAGAGAAAACTTCTTCAATTAGCAAAGACTGGAAATAATTGCTCCAGTTGCGCTTTGCTCTCCGAACTTTTACAATAATTTTTAATGAAATTCATTCATTTTACTTGGATTTTATTAACCGAGTTCGTCTCCATTCTGTACGGTACGGTGAACTTTCCGCCTCAGTTGACATGGAAGTTATAATCAGCTTAATAAGTTCCAATCAGTTCATTCTAATTCATTCCCATCTAATTAGGTGGAGGTGTGGTTAATTTTGTCAGACAGCCTTTCCAGAAAATTCCTCACAATTTTTCGGCAAATTCAATTATTCCCTGCAGACATTTTGAATTTTAAATCTGACCGTTTAATTCAAATATGTTTGATCTCAAGTGTTTGATTGGAACAGATATATAAGTTTCAAACTTAATGCAGAGTTATCTCTCTTTCCTTCTAAAAATTTAATAGATTATTAATTTTAATCATACTTTTGGATATTTAAAATAAAACACAATACAACATGGGTTGAAAATTTTCTACTGGAAATGATGCGATAATCATGTAAAGCTGTGGATTACATCGTAATTTTTACTCATAATAGTTTATGGTAACCGTGGTTGGGATGCCAGCAGAAACCTTACATCACCTGAGTTGGTGTTTTTTTAAAAAAAAATTCCGAATTCTAAATATTCACCGTAATTACATTAGCATATAAATAATCGTTATGTTACTAATCGTTTTAATAATGTTTAGAAAAATTATTTCAATCATCTTTAAAAATAATCAGGTCAATTATATTTAAAAATAATCAGTTACATTCTGTTTAAAAATAATCAGTTACATTCTGTTTAAAAATAATCAGTTACATTCTGTTTAAAAATAATCATTTCAAATAAGTTTTAAAATATTCAAATATTTCACTTACGTTTAAAAATAATTAAATGTTGCAATTATATTTAAAAATATCGAATATTTACCGATATTTTTCTAATACTTTATATTTAAAGATGAAACAATTTGTTTAGTACATTGTTATTTTTGTGTGTAACATTGTTGGGCCTACATGCACCACTTACATATCCACTGATCAGCCCACTGACGGGGTATGACGGAAGAATAGTGCTTTCGGGGAGGACATTTAGGGGTAAATACCCCGAATTTGCGTGTCATATGAGTGAGAAACCGAAGCGCTCCCTGTAACCAACCTGACAATCGATGCGAGGTACTTACACAATACAATCAGCATCGAAGACTACAATAATGAAACCCGGATTTGAAACCTGAGTTCTACTACACCTAGTTGTCTCTGTTGCCACTGGACCATTACTAAATAAATTTATAATATTTAAATCATGAAAATGTAAATATATCAATTAAAAATGTAAAATATCATAAAATAATTAAACTTAAAAAAAAATATTTGGAAAGAGAAGCATTTAAAGTTAATTAGTGATTATTTTGTTTCAAAAAGACTTTACTTAAAATTAATTAATTTAACCTAAATGAAAATCCAATGGGTCGAGAAAGAAAACTTCTCCAATTATCAAAGACTAGACATAATTGCCTAGTTACGCTTCGCTCTCCGAACTTTTACAATAATTTTTAATGAAATTCATTCATTTTACTTGGATTTTATTAACCGAGTTCGTTTCCATTCTGCACGGTACTGTGAAATTTCCGCCTCAGTTCACATGGAAGCTATAATCAGCTTAATAAGTTCCAATCAGTTAAATCGAATTCATTAACATCTAATTAGGTAGAGGTGTGGTTAATTTTGTCAGACAGCTTTTCCAGAAAATTCCTCACAATTTTTCGGCTTCACTTATTACCTGTAGAGATTTGGAATTTTAAATCTGACCGCGGAATTCATATATGTTAGATCACAAGTGTATCGTTGAAGCAGATGTATAAGTTTCAAACTTAATGTATAGTTATATCTCTTTCTTTCTAAAATTAGAATGGATTATTAATTTTAAACATTCGTTGGCTATTTAAAATAAAACAAATCCAACGTGGGTTGTAAATGTTATACTCGAATTGATGCGATAACAATATAAAGTTGTTGATTGCCTGGCAATTTTATTCATAATAAATGATGGTAACGAAGGTTGGAGTGTCAATGGCATTATGATTCCTGAGTTGATATTTTTAGCAAACTTCCAAATCTTGAATGTTCACCTTAATTTTATTAGCATTTAAATAATCGTTTCAATAGTGTTTAAAACTAATATATTTCAATTAGGTTTAAAATAAGAAAATACTTTAATTTCGCTTAAATATAGTAAAATATTTCAATTATGTTTAAAAAGTTATGAAATATTTCAATTATGTTTAAATGTAATAACATATTTCAATTATGTTTAAAAATAATCAAATAATCATTTCAGTTATTTTAAAAAATAATAAAATATTTCAATTATTTTCGAAAACAGTTATTTCAATAATGCTTAAAAACAATCAAATACTTTAATGATGTTTAAATATAATAATATATTTCAATTGTGTTTATACACAATCAAACATTTCAATTATGTTTAAAAATATCAAAAATTTACCGATATTTTTCTAATACTTTTTATTTAAGTATGAAACAATTTGTTTAGTACTTTGTTATCTATTTTGTTGTGAATCATGTTTGGGCCTCATGTACCACTTAGGATGAACAGGAACAACCCACTGATGGACAACGACGGAAGGACAGCGACTTATTGATACCGCGAATTTGCATGTCCCATGGGAGACAAACCGAAGCACTACCCCCTCCCCAACGCAACTGACTATCAATGAAAGGTGTTTTAGACACCATAATCGCAATCAAAACTCCTCGTTTCTAAAAACAATGACTTAAGAAATTCATCTAGCAGTTTTGAAACCTCAGCCCTATTGCAAGCTAGCTTAACTCGTTGCCACCAAGCCAATAGTAAATAAAGTTATAATATTTCAATATTAAAAATATAAATATTTAAATTAAAAATTTAAAAATTCATAAGATAATTAAACTTCAAAAAATCCTTTGGAAGGAGAAGCATTTGAAGTTAATTAGTGATTATTTTCTTTTCAAAAGTATTTACGTTAAATTAATTAATTTAGCGTACATGAAAATCCAATTGATCGAGAAAGAAAACTTCTTTAATTAGCAAAGACTGGAAATAATTGCTCTCCGAACTTTTACAATAATTTTTAATGAAATTCATTCATTTTACTTGGATTTTATTAACCCAGTTCATTTCCATTCTGCATGGTACGGCGAACTTTCCGCCTCAATTGACATGGAAGTTATAATCAGCTTAATAAGTTCCAATCAGTTAAATCTAATTCATTTCCATCTAATTAGGTGAAGGTGTGGTTAATTTTGTCAGACAGATTTTCCAGAAAATCCCTCTCAATTTTCGGCTTCACTTATTCCCTGCAGAGATTTTGAATTTTAAATCTGACCGTAGAATTCAAATATGTTAGATCACAAATGGAACAGATATATAAGTTTCAAAACTAATGTATAGTTATCTCTCTCTTAAATAATGTATAGTTATTAAAATTACAATGAATGATTAATTTTAATCATCCGTTGGATATTTAAAATAAAATACGAATCCAATATGGATTGTATATTTTTTTTACTGAAAGTGATACGATTATAATATAAAGTTGTTAATTACCTAGTGAGTTTCACTCATAATAAATGATGCTAACAAAGGTTGAGACTTTTTTTCAATGCGGCTGGCAAACAGGCAAGGACGTCTTGGATGCCTTAAGGCAAGCGCTGCACAGACGTTACTCACTTTCCATTATCCAGGGGGCGCGTATAACTTTGAAGATAAGCCACGGACGCGGAGTAACAATGCCCCGCAACGCTCCAATTAGACCGGGACCTACGGTTTAAAGTGGATTCCGATCCACTACACACATCCATGGCACCGCCGGGACTCGAACCCGAAACCTGCGGTACCGAGCGTCAGAGCGCTAGCCACTCGGCCATTCAGGCCCAAGTTGAGATGATAGCAGAAAAGTTTCGACTAGTCAGGTGATATTTTTTTATCAAACTTCCAAATCGTGAATGTTCACCGTAATTCTATTAGCATTTAAATAATCGTTTCAATAATATTTAGAAATAATATATTTCAATTACATTTAAAATAACCATTTCAATTATATTTGAAGAAATCAGTTTAATTCTGTTTAAAAATAATCATTTCAATTATGTATAAAGTAATCAAATATTTTAACTATGTTTTAATGTAATAAAATATTTCATTTACGTTTAAAAAATAATCAGTATTTCAATTAAAAATGATCAGATCAATGTTTCAAAATAATCAGATATTCTAATAATGTTGAAAAATAGTCAGATATTTCAATTTATGTTTAAAAATAATCACTTCAATTATGTTTAAAAAATAATTAAATATTTCTATTATGTTTTAAAATAATAAAAGTTACCGGTATTTTTTTAATACTTCATATTTAAGTATGAAACAATTTGCTTATTATTACATTATTTGTTTTGTTTCTGTAACATCAGTGAACCTCATATAACACTTATGTATCCTAAGTACAACACACTGACTCGTGGCAATTGCAGGACAACGATTTCCAGGAAGAGTTTTATGGGTAAATAAGTCGAATTTGCATGTCATATGGAAAAAAAAACCGTGAAAACTCCCACTAGGCAATCTGACTATCAATGCGAGATGCCGAACATACCACAATCCCAATCGGCATTCCTCGTTTTCTGAAAACAGGGATTGCAACAATGTGTCTAATTGAATCAAAACTCAGTCCTCGTGCGCACTACATGCACGCATTGCCACCGGGAAATTAGTAAATAAAATGATAATATTCCAACCATGAAAATATAAATATATCAATTAAAAGTTCAAACATCATAAAATGATTAAACTTAAAAATAAAAATTCATTTGGAAAGAGAAGCATTTAAAGTTAATTAGTGATTATTTTCTTTTCAAAAAGTCTTTACTTAAAATTAATTAATTTAGCATAAACGAAAATCCAATGGGTCGAACAAGAAAACTTCTTTAATTAGCAAAGACTGGAAATAATTGCTCTCCGAACTTTTACAATAATTTTTAATGAAATTCATTCATTTTACTTGGATTTTGTTAACCGAGTTCGTTTCCATTCTGCACGGTACGGTGAACTTTCCGCCTCAGTTCACATGGATGCCATAATCAGCTTAATAAGTTCCAATAAGTTAAATCAATTCATTCCCATCTAATTATGTGGAGGTGGGTTAATTTTGTTAGACAGCATTTCCACAAAATTCCTCACAATTTTCGGCTTCAGTTATTTCCTACAGAGATTTTGAATTTTAAATCTAACCGCAGAATTCAAATAAACTCATGTTTGTGAAGATTGCAACACCATGAAGGACGTACGCGAGTGAGCTGAAATTTTCAGGAAATGCAAATTAGCACATGATATGCAAATGATTAGTATTTCAAATCCGTAGAGCAGGCGTATGCTGAGCAGCGCCCTCTGAACGGCGGATGGATCCGAATAAATAGACGGCTGTAGCGAGGCGTGTATGGTTATCGGTGGTTATCTGCTAGTGGTAAACGTTAGCTCAATCGTTACTTATGCCTCTTCGATGAAAGAGAGCGAGATTTGAACAACTTACAGAGTTTGAACGGGTTGAGAATCATCGGCCTTCGTGAAGCTGGATTGTCTTATCGCGCAGTAGCTATGCCGGTGAACGCCACCTCCCGGAGTGCATTATCGAACGCCACAGTAGACGTCACCCGCGAGTTATGGTCTGGGGTGCCATAGCATATCATGGACGATCTCAATTGCTAAGAATTGTGGGCAATCTGAACAGCAACCGGTACATCAGTGAAGTTCTACAGCCCCAAGCTGATCCCGTCCCCTAGACCTTCAAAGCTCGCCAGGCGCTGTATTTCAAAAGGACAATGCCCGCCTTCATATCGCTACACAAAGGACTGATTCAATCTTGTTTCTTTTGCAACATTTATTTGTAGGTACAGCTTCTTCCTTGGCCTGTGTATTTTACAAACATGGATATGTCGCCGATGGAACATGTGTGGGATTTCGTTGGTCGGCGTCTTGCTCGTGATCCTCGTCCTGTTGCTTCTGCAGACGAACTTTGGGTGCGCATACAAACAATATGGAATGCTCTTCCTCAGGCAGATATTCATAATTTGTTTGACTCCATGCCACGTCGTGTAGCAGCACTTATTGCGGCGCATGGTGGCTACAAAAAATACTGATTCCGATCTCTTGTTATTGTTTGTTTGCTTTGAACATTTAATCATTTATTTGTACCACTATCACTCAACTGTGTATTAAATTTCATTCAATTATGACGATTCCTTCATGGTGTTGCAATTTTCACAAACATGAGTTTATGGTAGATCACAAGTGGTACAGATATATAAGTTTCGAACTTAATGTATAGTTATCTCTCTTTCTTTCTAAAATTACAATGGATTATTAATTTTAATCATCCGTTGTGTATTTAAAGATAAAACACAAATCCAATATTGGATTGTAAATTTTCTACTGGAAATGATGCGATAATAATGTGAAGTTGTGGATTAGCTGTTAATATTTAATTAAAAATAGATGATGGTAACCAAGGTTGAAGTGTCAGTAGAAAATTTCCAACTTCTGAGTTGATATTTTTTTTAACACACTTCCAAATCATGAATGTTCACCGTAAATTTATTAGCATTTATGTAATCAATGTAATAATAATCGTTTCAATAATGTATAGAAATAATCTATTTTAATTATGTTTAAAATTAATTTCAATTATACTTCAAAATAATCAGTTCATTTCTGTTTAAAAATATTCATTTCAATTATGTTTAGAAATAATTAAATATTTCAATTATTTTAACTATAATAAAATATTTCAATTATGTTGAAAAACTAATCATTTCAATTACGTTTAGAAGTAATCAAATATTTCAATTATGCTTAAAAATAATCATTTCAGTCATGGTTAAAAATAGACATTTTAATATTGTTTAAAAATTATCATTTAAAACATGCTTAAAAATAGTTCAATTATGTTTATAAATCACCAAATATTTCAATAACGCGTAAACAAACCGATATGTTTAAGTCATATTTAAATATGAAAGCAATTTGCTTAATATTACATTATTTGTTTTGTTTCTGTAACATCGGTGAACCTCATATAACACTTATGTATCCTAAGTACAACCCACTGACAAGTGACAATAGAAGTATAACAATTTACAGGAAGAGTTTTGGGAGTAAATAAGTCGAATTTGCATGTCATATGGGAGAAAACCTGTAAAATCCCCACTGGGCTACCTGACTATCCTGGTGAGATGTTTTTACACTCCCCAATCAGCATCAAGCCTCCTCGTTTCTGAAAATAGGGATTACAACAATGTGTCTAATGAAATGAAAACCTCAATCCTTGTGCACACTACATGCGCGCATTGCCACAGGGTAATTAGTAAATAAAATTATAATATTTCAGTCTTGAAAATATAAATATTTTACTTAAAAAGTTCAAACATTAAAAAATAATAACACTTTTTAAAAAATAAACAACTCATTTGCAAGGTGAAGCATTTGAAATTAATCGGAGATTCGTTTCTTTCAAAAGTCTTTACTTAAAATTAATTAATTTAGCATGAATGAAAATCCAATGGGTCGAGAAAGAAAACTTCTTCAATTAGCAAAGACTGGAAATAATTGCTCTAGTCGCTCTCCGAACTTTTACAATAATTTTTAATGAAATTCATTCATTTTACTCTGATTTTATTAACCGAGTTCGTTTCCATTCTGTACGGTACGGTGAACTTTCCACCTCAGTTCACATGGAAGTTAATAATCAGCTCAATAAGTTCCAATCAGTTAAATCCAATTCATTCCCGTCTAATTAGGTGGAGGTGTGGTTAATTTTGTCAGGATAGCTTTTCCAGAAAACTCCCAAGAATTTTTCAGCTTCAATTATTCCCTGCAGATATTTTGAATTTTAAATCTGACCGTATAATTCAAATATGTTAGATCACAAGTTTTGATTGGAAAGATATTAAGTTTCATTTTAATGTATATCCATTATGTCTCTTTCTCTTTTTAAAATTCCAATGAATTAATAATTTATTTAACCGTTGGATATATAAAATAAATCACAAATCTGACATGGATTGTAAATTTTCTACTGAAAGTGGTGCAATAATAATATAAAGTTGTTGATTACGTGGTAATTTGTATTCAAAATAGGTGATGGTGTAGCATTTTTCTTACGGGAAGAGAATCGCCATTTTATTTTCAGAGAGAAGAATGTACATTTTTGACAAATACGTAATAACAATCCATCACTCCAATTTGACTGCAGACAAGTCGTGCTATGGATATTTATATTAGATGCGGTTAATATTTTGTGCTAATGAGAACAACCTGTCACTCAAATTTGACGGACAAGCAGTGTTTTGGATATTTATATTACATGTAATTATTTCTTTGTACTAATGAGAACAACCTATCATTCAAAACTGATAGCAGATATTCGGTATCACGGATAATGAGACTCGTAAAATTAGCAATTGTCTGTGCCACCTTTTCAGTTCGAAACAATTACAAATGGAATATGGACCATGCCACATACCATGCTATACTATGAGTTACTTTATCGTGACTAGCTGAGAATAGTCAAGACCAGAATCTGAGAATAGTCTACTACAATTAAAAGTGAGGTAAGTTGACCTTCACTTGACGGATTGTCTTAAAGGGAGGTTTTTGAAAAGGAAAGAGTTCTGTAACAAGTGGATCATAAGTGTTGTGGATTTTCCGCCTGTTTCCAAAGTGAGCCTCTTGTTGTTTCGGGTATCATGCCGTCTTATAATTAAGGTCTGCCGCAAACCACGTATTTTGAGATTGGACAGACTCTGCTGTTGCTCAGACTATAGTATGTAGTAGCTCCATTCTAAAGTAGTGCGCGCATGAAAGTTTTTTGAAATATTATTTGTGCTGGCACAATTTTTAAATTACATCTCTTGAAGTGGCATATAGTGTTCTTCTTCTAGTCACCAACAGACGTTCCAACCTACAAATGTATTTTTCTTTTCCTTGGCATCAAATAGAGTTAGCATTATTAATAGCATGTTTCGAATTTGTATCTCGCAATTTCAAAAACCAACTCTTTATCCATTAGAATAGCCAATCTCATAGCCAATTTAAAATAAAATATAAAGAATTCTAAATCCCTAACCTCAATAATTAAAACTGTAAATTACAAGGAATTAAATTAAAAGTAAAAATACCCAACAAAGAACGAGAAATGGTGATGCTTTAAAAATTATTTCTATCCAACAACCTACCTTCCTGCCGCTAACGACTTGATAATCTCTGGCCGCCTGCCAACTGGGTTTATGACGCCAACGGCCCAGCGGTATATCTCGTTTTAAGTACCCCAGTCCTGGGCCCGGAATATCACTTGTTCCACCATAATCTCGGCGACTATCTGAGGCAACAGGGAATTTTATTGGCCACCCTGTGAGTTTAAAGCTTACGCTCTAGACATATTAAAAAGTGGGAATACTGTAGGGGTGGAATCAAAAGTAAATCCTTCACTTCGAAAAATGAAATTTGCATGGATATAGGTTGACGCAGAGCAATACCGGTGCGGTTTTTGGGTGAAAGTTAAACTATTGAATCTTACTGGGGAAAGAGATGCAATTGTTTATCCTTTTGCTGTACTGAAAGAAGTAAAATGAAAAAAAAAGGGTATTGGAATGGTGCAAATATAGCCTGTGAAGTTACATATCAACTCTTTGATCCTTATCCCTTACCCTCCCTTATATCTCATTCCTTAAATTCTGAATCAATACGAAACGATTATAATCTATGTATATACATATACAGGGTGATTATAATTAAAGTCTCATTTTCAAAATGCTGTAAAAAAGAACCACTCGTCGCAATGGGAGCAAATTTGAGCTGAAGAAAGGGAAAACGGTATGGCATCAAAAAAAGTTACAAATAAAAAGTTCCACTGATTCCACCGTTTTTTTCCATCCAATTTAGTATAAACTTGGCGTGGTGTATGGGCTTTCCACCAACAGTGTCACAACTGTTGAATGAATTGGAAGTAATTTTTTCCGTCAAAAAACCGAAACAATCGAGCACATTGAACACTGCAGTTGGTTTAATGTGTAACTCATGGCAAATGCGTTGACATTTCGATTAAACATATCACTGGCAGTCGAATTGCTTTTCTTTATGCTGCTGAGAGCGCCATCTATTAATACACTTTGGAAACTGTTTTTGATGCATTACCGTTTCCCCCTTCTTAGAGTACCTTCAGTTCTAATTTGAACTCATTGTGACGAGTTGTTATTTTTTTACAACATTTTGAAACTGGGACTTTAATTATAATCACCCTGTACGTATATCAGATATATCAGTAAATATACGTATATATACATAATACGTATATATAGATAATAACATACGATAATCTTGGCGACTATCTGAGGCAACAGGGAATTTATTCGCACCCTGCGAATTTAAAGCTTATGCTCTCGACATATTAAAAATAGGAATTCTGTGGGGGTTGGAATCAAATGTTAAATATACAAACATTATATATATATATATATATATATATATATATATATATATATATATACAGAACTCAAAATGTTGAACGGCAAAAACTACAATGGGAAACAAAAAGGAACACAAAAAGTTTGTTGTGTAAAATATACAACAACAATGTGTAAAAACATGTTATCCAAGAAAACCCGAAAGATGTTAGTGCACTCAAAGATAATAACCCATGTTATTTCTCCTCTTTAGATCCTCTGGCCGTTGGTATCACAACTTCAAGTTCGAATCCTGGCGGTGGCATGGATGTTTGTTAGTGGTTCGGAATAAATGTTAAACTGTAGGTCCCGGTCTAATTAGCCTAAAGTGTGCACAAAATGACAGCAGAACGATAAACCAAACCGCGTTAGATCATTGGATCCAAGTCAATGAAGATCTATTCCAATAAAGACTTATCAAGAAGAGAGCACATAAAAGGGGAGTGGCTTTCATTACGTTGGTCTCCGTCTGACCGCGAAAAGCACTCACTTTATTTCCGGCTATGAGTGGCATCTGGTCGCAAATGGGGTCCTTTTGATGTGGGGAAAACTGATTCTTGCTGGAGCGAATCGAAACACACGATTTTCTGTGAAACCGATTTTTAATGGGTTTGCGAAAGCCATTCGTCTCTAATGCGTTCACATTTGGACGAGGCTTATTATGAAGAAGACAGATTTTGGCAAGAAAAGCTGTTATATAAAACAAAAATAGAACCTCGTGATCTTGTGATAGAATCTCGAGACTATTTTCAATGATATAATCATCAAACGAATGATTGGTTGGCAGGCTACGATTAATAATTATACCGATTCGGTGGATTTGTTGCCTGCTTTAAATTTATTTGTGCACTATCAGACATTGATAAATTATTTGTAGCAGCGACCGTTAATTAGCAGCGTGGGAAATGGGAATCCTGTTGCAATAATTGGTGCATTTATCATAATTTGAACGATAGATATATATCAATATGGAACTTTGTGATGTAAATTGTAAAGTATGGGAAATTATTTTAAAAAATAATTAATTTAAAAATTATAGGTTGAAATAGTATGTATACATATATATATAAATATATATATAGTCAACAACTTGTTTCTCACCTTTATCTTTTGTATGGGAATTTTCCACTTCTGTTCTAGCTTTCCACCTATAATTAATTTAATTCAATTCTACCTGGATTCAAATCTAAGATTAAATATTGAATATTCATCGTTTATCCTCTAGGCAGTTATGCTGATGAGGAAATATATAATCGGAAATGATTTTTCAACACGGGGCCTGAATGGCCGAGTGGCTAGCGCTCTGGCGCTCGGTACCACAGGTTTCGATTTCGAGTCCCGGCGGTGCCATGGATGTTTGTAGTGGTTCGGAATCCACTTTAAAACGTAAGTCCCGGTCCTAATAGGATCGTAGAGCGTTGTGGGGGCATTGTTACTCCACGTCCGTGGCTTATCTTCAAGTCACACGCGCCCTCTGGGTCATGCAAAGTGAGTACGTCTGTGCAGCGCTTGCCTTAAGGCATCCAAGACCAAGCTGTCTAAGTGTTTGCCACCTGCACCAGAACAAAAAAAATGATTTTCAACACTTAATCACTTATTCCATTTCTTGAAATGCATTCGCCATAGAAAATACATGACGTAAGACTTAAAAATGGATAAATATTACTTCTAATACTAAATATGAAGTGAATTAAAATTTTTGTAAAGTTTCTGCTATTTGAAAACTTTAAAATTGATTCTATTTCTATAACCAATTATTTGCGCGAAATTTGAATTTTAAAATTTTAACTTCAGTTTATCAAAACTTATAATTCTTCAGAAAGTAATTATTTAACATTAAATTAGGGTCAATTACTAAATAACCTCATCGGATGGGTTGGGAAATCAAACAGTGGACAGACTTCACTGATGGACGACGAAATTTACGGACTGATGATAATTTTGAATAGATTTATATAGTTAAAAAATGAAATCAGGCCGATAATTTTGTTAAACAGAAGGCTTACAGGAGTTTTGTAACTTAATGACTAGCTTTGATTTAGTTCGAAACCCAGAAAAAATAAAGAAATAATATTTTTTTTTTAAATTTTGATAATAATTTTTATTTTATATTACAATTTTTTATAGCTAAACCATCAATAATAATGTTGTTTTTTTTTTAATTTCTAAACTGCCAACTAATTACTAAGTTGAAGTTTTCACAGCTAAATTGTCAATGATGTTTACAAAATATCAATCGAAAATAATATATTTTCTAGTTATTAATAATATTGTTTTTTAAATTTTTAAATAGTCGATTGAAAAAAATTTATAAATTCTCACTAAACTATAAACTAATATTTTTTTTTAATTATTTATCATTAATAATATTTTTGTATAATCAATGATTTTTTTAAAATTTTTAAAATGGTTAAATATTTATAATATTCAATGAACTAGTCTCCTTATTATTTACAAATTTTCACTTCTAAATAATCGATATTACGTTTTAATAAATGACACTTGTCGTAAGATAAACTATCACATCCTCTGAGATTCGTATCTACAGCTAAGAACGTTTTTTGGACACTGGTTTATCGTTCTCCTCTTCACATGGTCTAATAATTAGACCATTAGATCATGGTCTCTTCACATGGTCTAATGGTCTAATAATTTTAAATCAACCAAACTTATGCATTTAAAGTAGTTTGATCATTTTAAAATCAAAATGATAAGCACATATTAATTAGACTGTAGTTTAAAAGATTTTGAACAAAAAATACATTGAGTAGTAACGTGCAGTCATATCCACACATACTCAATGACAGTGGAAATACATTAAAGGAACAGATTTTTCCAGCTCACACGCATAATATTTCATCCAGAAACTCCACAACTCATATCGTATATCCAATATAGCTCAATTTCAATTCTCTGTGCCTTTTGTTACAAAAGCACATCCTTTCTACAACCATCTACAAAACCTTTATTTAAAGATCTAGAAATCGCAATGGAAACATTTATTAAGGTACTACAAATTGTATTTGTTGGGAAATTACCGAATCATTTTCAAATAAACTCTTATGTGGTCATAATCCTAACCACAGCCTGCTAATGGAAGACCTTTGTGCAGTGATATTTCCAAAAGCAATTACATAAGCATCTATGCAGCATTTAAACCTTTCTATTCACCATAACATAACACAACTCTCTCCGTAAATCTTGGTAAGGTTGCATGAAAGCCTCTCTTTAGATGTGCAAACTCTAAAGTAGGAGCTGATATTCATCTACCAGGAAGAAGCACTCTTCCTGAACGCCTTTGTATGGAATCCATTTATGCATAAGACCAAATGTAGTTCATCCTATGTGAATAGAATTATATCGACGTGGAATAAATCGTAAATAGTAGATAATGTAAGTAAGTAGTAAATAAAGTAATAAAAGTAAATAAAATAAGTAGTAAGTAGTAAATAGAATTATATTGGCGTAGATTAATCATAAATAGCAGAAAAATAAGTAGTAAGTAATAAATAGGATTATATTGACGTAGATTAATTGTAAAAAGTAGATAAAGCAAGTAGTAAATAAAGTAATAAGTAATCAAAGTTAATAAGCAAATAAAGTAATCAGAAGTAAATAATGTAATAAAGTAAATAGAATTAAATAATGCAATAGCAGTAAATAAGTAAATAAAGTAATTAGTAAATACAATTATATCGACGTAGATTAATCGTAAATAGTAGATAACAAATAGTGAATAAAGTATAAAAAATAGTAAAAAATAAATTAATAAAAGTTAAAATAAGTAAGTAAATAGTAAAATAAATAAATAAAAGTTAATAAAATAGAGTAAAAAAAGTTAATAAAGTAATAAATAAAGTAATAGAAGTAAAAATAAATAAAGTATGTTGTAAATAGTATATTTTAAATAGTAAATAGTATATATTTTAAGTAGTAAATAAAGTAAAATAACTAAATTTGTAAAATAAAAGTATATTTTAAGTAGTAAAGTAAATAAAGTAATAGAAGTAAATAAATAAATAAATAAAATATGTTGTAAATAGTAAATAGTATATTTTAAGTAGTAAATAAAGTAATAAAGTAATAAAAAAAAGTAAATAAAGTAATAGAAGCAAATAAATAAAAGTAAAGTAGTATATTTTGTAGTAAATAGTAAATAAATAAAATATGTTGTAAATAGTAAATAGTATATTTTAAGTAGTAAATAAAGTAAATAAAGTAATAAAAGTTAATAAGTAAATAAAGTAATAGAAGTAAATAAGAAAATAAATCGTAAATAGTACATAAAGTAGTAAATAAAGTTAAAAAAATTAAAGAAAGTAACTGAGAAGTAGTAAACAAAATCATATCGATGTAGATGAACAGTAGATTAATTAAATCGTACTTTGAAATAAATCGTAGAAGACTATTAAAATTATATATATTTTGAACAAGAAATATAACGACATAAATTAAAATACTAGTATAGTTAAGAATGAAGGCATTCAATTTCTTAAAAAAAATATTTTATAACATATATTGATTAAAATTTTTTATTTCGATATGATTGATTTTTTAATAATTTAAAAGAATAATGTGATTACTTTAATTAATATTTGTTGCTTTAACATCATTTATATCAATTTATAATAATAAGTAAGGATAAGTTATTGCATTTATTTTTTTCTTCTTCATTTTCGAAACACCCAAACGATGGGCCAAGGTCGTCTGGCTACTGATAGATTTCGAGACAGGAGATGTTTTTATTTATTTATTTTTTATTTTCCCCATTTAGACCACCTAAAAACTTATTTTTTTTTTAAAATAAACTAAAACATTGAGTTTGTAGGTTTTAAAAATTTATATTTAGTAGGAATTGAAAATTGAAATTTTTACCTTCTACTTTTATCTGTATCATCCTACTTCAACATCTTTAAGATAAAAATTCCCAACGCCAGGGAAAATGTGGTTAGGTTTACCCCCAAAAATAAAGTTGTTACTTTTTATATATTGAGTGGATACTTGCCAGGGTAAGTAGATTTACAGTATCAATACAGTTCCCACAATAAATTTCTAAGAATTCAAGAAGCACTTTATAAGAAAACATTTCTTTCATTTTTTAAAACCCACTAGACAGTTTTTGAATTATTATTTTTTTTTTTTTTTCGAATGTACTTTTAAATCTAATCTTACTCCAAAAATGATAAGCTTTTTGCGCGACAGCATTTATTTCACCCCAGTATCCGATTTTCTTCTGTGGTAGTTTTTCTATGCGATTGTATACACAATTTCAGATTCAAGAGTTCACGGTTTTGAATTTTTAAATCTTTTTGGTTTAAAAAAAAAAAAGAAATCAAGTAGAACTCTTTACTCAAATTACATTAAAGCACCAAAATATAAATTTATACGTATATTTTCGGTTACGAGCGATGGCATCAATAATGCAGTTTCGCGGAATCGTTTGGTCTTGTTCTACAACTCGCTACTTAAATGTAAAATGGAATAGAAGTTTTCTACTATGGGGTTACCAATGAATTATAGAATTTATGGGTTTATTCCAACGAGATTTTTAAAATAAATGTAAAATTGTTTCCTCCAAAATATTCTATGTACCAAAGATGAAACATATTTAATATTTACATTTATTTCATTCAGTTAAAAGGATGAACATTGAAGATTTATGTTTTTACTTAATATTAGTAAACTCGTATTGAAATTCTGCACTTGATACTTCTAAAGACGATTGCATGCTTTGAATTATCGATAGTTACAAGTATTTTGCAAATCGGTGAGCATTTGGTGATGTTCACAGTTCTTAGAATTATTAATGATTATTTTTCAGTTGAAATTACCGCTAGAAACAGAAACATTACCACGAACATGGCGGTTATGCAATTTAAATATTTATAAGTGCAGTTTCCAAAAAGAACTAAGAACTTTGTATGAAATGTTTTGTAAATATAAATGTACTTCTTTTAAGTACGAAAATGTATATTATAAACAATATTCCATGAATTATTATGTGTTTCAGTACATGTGAATATTAAAATTCAGAATAATCAAAATAAATCACATGCCAATTATGTTCTTTTTAGTATTTGCGATAAATTTTGATATGAAAGGTTAATTATCATCTTAATTTTTTTTTTTTATTTTATCTATCTAGATAGGGCATGAAAGATACAGAAATTATGAAAATTAAATGGATAATTTCAAAAAAGTTTCTTTTTTGCAAAAAACTCATAGTTCGAAAGATTTATATGTTATTGTTCAATAAATTGGTGATGTAAACAACAAAGGTTTTTAAAATTTATTTACTATCGTAAAGACACAACAACTGACATTCGTAACGTTATTTTTTATTATAAATCCAATAAAATGACCATATTTGGATGTCTCTCGTAAAGAGACAATTGAAATTCGAATGACGTTATGAAATTAATTTTCATTTTAAATCCAATAAATTTGCCATATACGGATGACTTGTAAACCGATTATTTGTTTTTAGTCATATATATTTGACAGTTTTTTTTAAACTACAGTTTTTAAAACATACTGTTGGAACGCAAATCCTCGTTTTGAAAACGTTTGATTTTTATAACTGTATAAAATTTATTTTATGTTATGTCTTCACTAAGAAAATCTCGAAGAAACTTATCAAACATACATCACATTTGAAATTTTTATTTGTCCTATTTGTAAAAATATTTAAGTTTGATTTTTCTTTGAAAAGTTTTAATTCATCTATTTTCGTTTTCACCATTGTTTATTTAACATTTTAAATATATCAATTTTTTTAACAACATTAATTACTCTTGCTTTTGCACAAGATGTTTATTCACTTTAGTTTTCTTATCACCTATTTCGCTTAAGAATAAGCTGAAACACTGAGTTTATAGTTTTTAAAAACTTATGTTCAGTAGGAATTTAAATAAAAATATTTTAAATTATACTTTTATCTGCAATAACCACTTCAACATCTTATAAAAGATAAAAATTCACAACGCCGGTGAAATGTAGGTTTAGGTTTTTTCCTCCAAAAAATAAAGTTGTTACTTTATATATGGAATGGATATTTGGCAGCAAAAGTAGATTTAGCGAATACCAATACAGTTCCCACGATAAATTTCTAAGAATTCAGGAAGTGCTTTATACGAAAACATTTCTTTCATTTTTTAAAACCCACTAGACAGTTTTTGAATCATTATTTTTTCAGAATGTACTTTTAAACCTAATCTTATTCCAAGAATGATAAGCTTTTGCACGACAGCATTTATTTCATCCCAGTATCCGATTTTATTCTGTGGTAGTTTTTTTTTTTATGCGATTGTATACACAATTTCAGATTCAAGAGTTCACGATTTTGCTTTTTATACTTTTTGGTTTAAAAAGAAACCAACTAGAACACTTTTATTTACATTAAAGCATCAAACGATATAAATTTACATATATTTTGGTTAGCGATGACATCAATAATGCAGTTTCCTGGAATCGTTTGGTCTTGCGATGCAATTCACTACTTAAATTCAAAAATGGAATTGTAACAATGAATTATAGAATTTATGAGTTTATTCTAAGAGATTTTAAAATAAATGTAAAATTGTTTCCTCCAAAATACTGGAGTCTACAAATGAAACATATTTAATATTTACATTTATTTCATTCAGTTAAGCATAAACATTGAAGATTCATGTTTCTCTTAATAATTGTAAACCCGTGTTGAAATTCTGCATAGTGAAATGGGTTCAAGTATTTTGCAAATCGGCAACATTTGGTGATGTTCACAGTTTTAGAATTATTAATGATCATGTTGCAGTTTAAATTACCACCAGAAACAGAAACATTATCACGTAATGACGGTTATACAATTTAAATATTCATGTGTAGTTTCCGAAAAGAACTAATAACCTTCATACGAAATGTTTTGAGAAGATAAATGTATTTCATATAAGTAAACGTACGTATAGAATAAACAAATTTTCATGAATTATTATGTGTGTTTAGAATATCTGGATATTAAAATTCAGAATAATCAAAAGTAAAACACATGCCAGTTATGTTCTTTTTAGTATTTGCGATAAATTATGATATGAACAGAAACCTATCTTAAGTTGTACGGATTTCATCAATCTAGATAGAAAATAAAATGCAAAAGTATGGAGAATTGATGCAAAATCTCAAATATTTTTCTTTTTTTTTAATTTCATACAAAAAAAGCTTACTTTACAAATATACATACAAATATAAAAAAATATTTTTATTTTTATTTTTTTTTTTACTTTTCAAGGAAAAAAATATTTGAAAGAGGTAACTTTAAAGAAAATTTCAGCAAGAAAATTTTATATTCTTAAACTATTTCGAATAAAACTATACATAGAGGACTCTTGATTATTGTTTTAACGTTTGTGAAAAAATAAAAATACAGTAAAATAAAGAAAATGTATATAAAAAAAATTCAATTCAGAGCCCCAAAATGTTTAACATAAATTCAGGAATAAAAATATTCACTGGATTGAAATATTTCTTGCTTAAATAGACAGTAATAGTATTTTGTTTAGTCAGACTTCATTTTGTAAGAATTGATTTTTGAGATTTTGAGAATGAATTTTTATATGTTTGATTCTCATACAAGAACAACTGCGGTTCGAAAAGTTATTTTTGTTATAAATCAAATAAATTGACAAAAAAATTAACAACTACAGAAATAATTACAGAAAAACAATTACTGTTGTATTTTATCACCTACTGACTATTATTATCCTTTTTTGTTACTATTCTAACTATTAGCCTGCCATTTCATTCTTAAAAGCACTTTTGCAACTTTATAAAGTTCATAATATCAACCCTTCACTAAGAAAATCTCGAAGAAATTTATAAAAATACTTCACATTTTAATATTTATTTGTCTCATTTGTAAGAAATAAGTGCGTTTTCTCTGAGAAACATTTAATATATTCATTTGAAATTTAAACATTCCGCTTCTTTTCTGCATTTTAAAATTAATTTAAAACCACGTTAATTACTTAAACTTCAGGCGCAACAGGTTTAGTCACGTGGCCGTCTATAAAACATAATCCGTTTTAAAATAAATAGAAACATTGAATTTATAGGTTTTAAAAACTTTTTAGTAGGAATTTAATTAAAGATCTTTAAATACTACTTTTATCTTTATCATCATGATTCAACATGTTTGAGATAAAATTCCCAACGAACAGTAAAAATGTAGGCTTAGGTTTTTCACCCAAAAAATAACGTTGTTACTTTATATACGGAGTGGATATTTGCCGGGAAAAGTAGATTTAGCGAATATCAATACAGTTCCCACGATAAATTTCTAAGAATTCAGGAAGCGCTTTATACGAAAACATTTCTTTCATTTTTTAAAACCCACTAGACAGTTTTTGAACTATTATTATTTTTTTCTAGAATGTACTTTTAAACCTAATCTTATTCCAAGAATGATAAGCTTTTTGCTTTTGACAGCATTTATTTCACCCCAGTACCCCATTTTATTCTGTGGTGGTGGATTTATTTTTTTTTTATGCGATTGTATACACAATTTTAGATTCAAGAGTTCACGGTTTCACTTTTTTATATATTTTGGTTTAAAAAAAGACACCAACTAGAACTCTTTTGTTAAATTACATTAAAGCACCAAACGATATAAATTTATACATATATTTTGGATACAAGCGATGGCATCAATAATGCAGTTTCGCGGAATCGTTTGGTCTTGTGTTACAACTCGCTACTTAAACGTAAAATAGAATTCGAAATATTGTACTGCGGTTTCCAATGAATTATAGAATTTATGGAATTATTCCAAAGTGATTTTAAAATAAATGTAAAATTGTTGACTCCACAACATTGGACTCTACGAAGATGAGACATATTTCATATTTGCATTTATTTCATTCAGTTAAGCATGAACATTGAAGATTTATATTTTTCTTAATGTTAGTAAACTCGTGTTGAAATTCTTCACTTAATATTTCAATAGACGATTGCATGCTTTGGAATTATCAATGGTTACAAGTATTTTGCAAAGCGGGAATATTTGGGGATGTTCACAGTTCTTAGAATTATTAATGATTATTTTTCATTTGAAATTACCACCAGAAACAGGAACAAGAACATGGTGGTTATGCAATTTAAATATTCATAAGTTTAGTTTCCAAAAAGTACTAAGAACGCTTATACGAAGTGTTTGAGAATACAAATGTACTTTACTTAAATAAATGTATGTATATAATAAACAAAATTCCATAAATTATTATGTGTTTCAGTATATGTGAATATTGAAATTCAGAATAACCAAAATAAATCACATGCTAATTATGTTCCTTTAATATTTGAGGTAAATTATTGTATGAAAGGTAATCTAAGTTCTTAAATTTTGGGGATTTTATCTGGATAGGATATAAAATACAAAAGATATGAAGAATAGATACAGAATTTCAAATACTTTTTAAAAAAATTATTTCGCTATAACGAACTTTACAAATATATGTACAGTTAAATGAAATATATTCGCATATGTAATGTAAAATAAATGTAAAATTATTTCCTCCACAATATCGAACTGTACGAAGATGAAACATATTTCATATTTACATTTATTTCTCTCAGTTAATCATGAACATTGAAAATTTATGTTTTTCTTAATATTAGTAAATTCGTATTGAAATAATTCTCCACTTAATATTTCAGTCGACTTGCTTTTGAATTATCGATAGTTCCAAATATTTTGCAAAGCGGGAACATTTTGTGATCTTTACAGTATTTTGAATTATTAATGATAATTTTTCAGGTGAAATTACCACTAGAAACAGAAACAGTATCAGGAATATGGTAGGTATGTAATTTAAATATTCATAAGGTTATTTTTAAAAAGTAAGGACTTTTATACGTTTTGAGAATATAAATGTACATCATTTAAGCAAATATACGTAAAAAAGATTAAATAGAAACTGTTTCAAATACACAAATACAGGTTGAATATTTTAATTTCTATTTTTAATCGTTAAATAAAATAATAGAATTGTACCTACAATAAATACTGAATTTAATAACTCTATTGCTGATATACACACATAAAGATGGTCAACTTTAACTCTATTCTTGCAACCAAATTCTTTGAAATAAGCTTATCTTTCTTTTTATTTTTTTCGTGCCAGTGTACGATCATCAAAGTCGAAAATGTTGCACTTTTTCTCATCTATGAATAGCACATCATTCCAGTGAGTTATGGGCTTATTTATCATGGGCATCGCGAACCTCTCATTCTTTGCCCTGAAAATATTTTATTTCTTCTTGTGGAACGCCCATGTTATTCGGAAGGACACACAGCTCTCCGGACGGTTTTGGGAATATTTGTGTAAAATTTATTCTTCAATATAGGCTGTACATCATTTTACAGTGATTAAATTCAGATTTTTCATCATTTTCTTCAAGCAGACACAGTTTATGCCGAGTAAGCTTCGATGGGAGATCATTTCTTTTCTCGTTTTTTAATCCAAATTTCTTCTTTGGAAAGATTTATGGCAAAGAAAACAGTCAAAGGCAAACAATAATTTACTTTGCCACAGATTTATGATGAAAAAGTACTTAGTTACATTTAATAGCGTTTTCCATAAATTTACTGGATTTATGATAAAAAAAAAATTGTTCGAACCTCAGCTGTTGTTTCTTTAGAACAGTCAGTAATATATGACAAATTTATTGGATTTGGATCCAAAATATGGTCAAAGAAAAGATCCATTGGATCCAAAAATAAGGTCATTTTATTGGATTTATAATAAAAAATAAGATTTCGAACCTTAGTTACAGTCTCTTTACGAGTGTCAAACATAAATCTACAATTTAGTAGTGATACATGTTTCATTACTAAATTGGTAGTTTTAGTAAACTATTGTTACTACCAATAGTTTTTCTAAATAGCTTCTCGAACTTCAGTTCTTATCTCCTTAAGAGAGTCAGCCATATATCACTAATTTATAATAATAAATAGCTTTTCGAATCTCAGCTGCTTTCTCTAAACGTGAGTCAGCCATATAGGACAAATTTATTGGATTTATAATGAAAATAATTATTTGAACTTTATTTGTTGTCTCTTTACGAGAGTCATCTAAATATGGTCATTTTATTGGATTTATATTGAAAAAAAAAAAACCTTTCAAACTTCAGTTGTTTTCTCTTCATGAGTCATCCATATGTGATTATTTTATTGAATTTATAATAAAAAAATTACATTTGGATTTTATATTAAAAAAAAACCTTTCAAACTTCAGTTTTCTCTATACAAGAGTCGGTCCTATTTGACAATATATTACATTTATAATAAAAAATAACTTTTCGAATCTCAGTTATTGTTTCTTTACGGAGTCACTCTGACCAATTTATTGGATTTTATTTTTCGAACCTCAGTTGGTTTCCATTTACGAGAGTCACCCATATTTGATCAGAGTTAGCCGCATATGACCAATTTATTGAATTTATGATAAAAAATAACTTTTTAAACCAAATTTGTTTGTTTACGAGAGTCAGTAATATTTGGCAATTTATAATATTTATAATAAAAAATACCTTTTCGAACCTCAGTTGTTATTTCTTTACGAGAGTCAATCATATGTGAACAATTTATCTTATGTGTCCAACGTCTCTTTACGGCAGACCACCATATTAAAAAAGAATCGAATTCATTCTCAAAATCAACACTCACAAAGCAAATCAAGCAAAACTTAAATACTATTACTATCTTATTAGAACAAGAAAAAAAAAATGGCGGTCAATATTTTTATTCCTCAATTTCTCTTAAAATATTTCGCGTCTGAATTTAATTTTTTCATATAATTTTTCCTTAATTTCCTCTATTTTTAATTTTCAAAAACATTAAATTAATAATCAAGAAAATGTATATACATAAGTCATATCAAAATAGTTTAAATATATAAGATAATTTTTATGGAAAATTTTTTTGAAAGTTACCTCTTTCAAACGTTTTAAAATACATTTTTATCCTAGAAAATTCAAAAATATCCCTTCACCTATGTAAAAATACTTTATTTAACTGTACATATCCCTGTAAAGTTTCCTTCGTATGATTTCAAAAGAAGAAAGGTTTTTGAAATAGTACATCTACCCTTTATAACTTCTATAGCATTCTTTCCTATCTACATAGATAAAATCACTAAACTTTAAGGCAATAGATTCCTTTTAAAATCAAAATTGATCGCAAACACTAAAAGAACGTAATTGGCGTGTGATTTATTTTGATTATTCTGAATTTTAATATTCACTTGCCTGAAACACATAATAATTCATGCAATTTTGTTTTGTTTATATTTTTGTGTTGTTATAATGCATTTACTTAAATAAAGTACATTATATATTCAAAACATTTCGTATAAAAAGTTATTGCTTTCCAAATACAAAACTTATGAATATTTAAATTGCATAACAGCCATGTTCTAGATACTGTTTATGTTTCTGGTGGTAATTTCAACTGAAAAATGTTCATTAATAATTTCAAGAACTGGGAACATCACCAAATGTTCTTGCTTTGTATAATACTTGTAACTATTGATAATTCAAAAGCATGCAATCATCTATTGATACATTTGAAGAATTTCAACATGAGTTTACTAATATTAAGAAAAAAATAAATCTTCAATGTTCATCCTTTATTGAATGAAATAAATGTAAATATGAAATATGTTTCATCTTTCGTACATAGAATATTTTGAAGGAAACTATTTTACATTTATTTAAAAATCTATTAGGAATAAACCCATAAATTCTATAATTCAATGGAAACCAAAGTAGAATACTTCGAATTCCATTTTATATTTAAGTAGCGAGTTGTAGCACAAAACCAAACGATTCCGCGAAACTGCATTATTGATGCCATCGCTCGTAACCAAAATATATGTATAAATTTATATCGTTTGGGGCTTTAATGTAATTTGAGAAAAGAGTTCTAGTTGGTTTCTTTTTTTAAAACCAAAAAGATATAAAAAGGCAAGACCGTGAACTTTTGAATCTGAAATTGTATACAATCGCAAAAAAAAAAAAAAAAAATCTACAGCCACAGAATAAAATCTGATACTAGGGTGAAATAAATGCTGTCGCGCAAAAACTTATCATTCTTGGAATAAGATTAGGTTTAAAGTATATTCTGAAAAAAATAATAATAATTCAAAAACTTACTAGTGGGTTTTAAAAAATGAAAGAAATGTTTTCGTCTAAAGAGCTTCCTGAATTCTTAGAAATTTATCGTGGGAACTGCATTGATATTCGCTAAATCTACTTTTCCCGGCAATATCCACTCCGTATATAAAGTAACAACTTTATTTTTTGGGGGAAACCGAAACCTACTTTCTCGCTGGCGTTTGAAATTTTTATCTCAAATATGTTGAAGTAGGATGATACAGATAAAAGTAGAATTTTTAGATATCCCAAGTGGCTAAACACTTTGCGCTTAAGGAAGAGTAATTAATGTAGTTAAACAAATTAAAAGATTTAAAATCTAGAAAAGAAACGGAATTCTAAAAAATTCATATGGATTTATTAAAAGATTTTGAAATAAAAATAATATTTAAATACTTTTTGCAAATAGAACAAATAAAAATTCGTATGTGAAATATTTTTGATAAGTTTCTTAGAGATATTCTTAGTGAAGAGTTGATATCAAGTATTTAATAAATTTACGAAAGTGCTTTCGAGAACGTACAACGGCAGGCTGATAAGTAAAGGCAGTAGCAGACCATGACTGCAATAGTCAGAACTTACAATAGTTGATGAAATATAACAGTGCCTGTTTTTCTATAGTAAAGAAAACTGCTACACATGTATATGGATTGAAATATCTATAACGGTAAGCAAGTAAGTAAGTAAGGAAGTAACAGATAAGATCAGAAGTCCGTGGAATTAGCACATACAATAAATGAAAAGTAATATTGCTTATTGGAGGTGCTTTTGAAAACCTGCCGCACATTTATATAGATGAAACATTGATACAGCGAATAAACACGTTTGGTTGAAGCCAGAGTAATTAATGCCATTAAAAATATATAAAAAAACATTTAAAATGTAGAAGAGAAACACGATGCTGAATATTCAAAAGGATGTTCTAAATATTTTTCGATGAAAAACAATATTTAAATACTTCTGACAAATAGGGCGAATAAAAAATTGAAATGTGAATTATTCCTGATAAGTTTCATACAGATTCTTTTAGTGAAGAGAGGATATCAAATATTTAAAAAAGTTACAAAACTGCTCGCGGGAATATACAACGGCAGACTGATATGTGAAGGTTGTAGCAGAAATAGATAGTAATAGTCTTTACTTATAAAATATGATGAATTACAACACTGTTTTTCTGTAATTGTTAAATAAAAATATCCCACATATATACGGATGAAAATTTCTAAAATCACGGCTAGTACGTAAGTAAAAAGGGAAGTAATACACAAAGAAAAAAATCTGTGGAATTAGCCCCTACAATAAATGAATTGTAGTATTGTTTCCTTGGAAGTGTTCAAGAAAAACTGCCACATATTCATATGGATGAAAACTTCTACAACAGCTAGCAGGTAAATAAGAAAGGAAAGATGCAACAACAGAAGTCCGTAGAAATAGCTCCTACAATAATTGAAGGGTAGTATTGCTTCCCTGTAGGTGGTTAAGAAAGACTGACGAACATTTATAAGGATGAAATAATCTATAACGGTAATCAGATAAGTAAGGAAATTTATACACAAAATCAGACGATGTCCCAAAACTGTTCTTGATTGTCACATTTGGCGCCTCATCACTCCCGAATTGAGCCAAAGTTGTATCAGACCGCCAAGTACAGTAAATTATGAAAACACCGGGAAAAGTCAAACCGTGAAATCTTTATGTATACAATAAATGTTATTTTCTTCATTCGTATGTAGAATTTAAATTTGAATTACTAGCGATTAGAGATTTCCTCTTTCGAGGCATCGCAGTGAAATTTGTTTATTTTAAATAAGGTTAACGAATTCAAAACTTGAAAGCGACTCAGGAATGGGAAATCATTCAGCATAATCAATACTCACCCATTCATGAATATTAGTGAACGTAAGCAATTTTAAGTGCCATTCACAAGAGGCATTTCTCTTCCTCTGTAATTATTATTCATGTATTCAGCTGATATTCCTTGCACTCATTAAAAATGAATGCTTTCGGTAAAGGAAGTCAAGGAGCACATCAGATATATGAAAACGGCGATTCAAAATGCGATATCCCCAAGGGACGGGGAAATGCTGTTTCTAATTCGAATGTTTTTACCTGTAACTCATTTCACCAATCAAGCCTTTATGTCAGAATATTTATATTTACATGCATATTCATTTTTATACATTGTGATTCTTAATTCATGGTCCAAAAAGTGAAAAGCTCTCAGTTTTACAAACACAACTAGAGTTGGGGTTGTCTATATCATTCATATAATAAATAAATCTGTAGGCTGGAAATTTCTTCGATTCTTTTACTCTCTTAAAAGTAGTGTCAAAAATGTCATTGACTACGTCCTAAACTTGATAATGCTCATTTCAAATTGTGAAGCTGAAAACGAGAATATAGTCCAGCAACTGTAGCGTGCTATACCCTGGATAAAGCTGAATCTGCTATGTTATGTTTATTCTGATAGCAAACGGCTTCAAGTCATAGTAGCTGGTAATCGGAAACAACATCTTCCTAATTGATGGTTAAAATGTAAGGGATAATAAGGCACATTAAAAAAATAAATAAATTGTAAACGGCTGGGCCCATAGAAAGGTAAAACAAAAAATTTAAAATTAAATGTAAGGAAAACAAGCATATCAGAACACTTAAAAAATTACCTATAAAAATTTAAACCATTTTATTTTTCTTAAAAAATCACATTTTCAGTTTGAATTAATGTCTCTGCTCCATCACAATAGATTTGTTTTGTTTTGTCACTCTACGGTCATTTTGTGCACACTTTGGGCTAATTAGACCGGGACTTACAGTTTAACGTGGATTCCGAACCACTCATAAACATCCATGCCACCGCAGGATTCGAACCTGAAGCCAGGGGTACCAAAGTCAGAGCGCTAGCCAATTGGCTAACAGCCGCCCGTCACAATAGAAGCATCCGCCGTTCTTCCTTCAATGAGAACTCAGCGAGTTCATGGATTGGTGTAAATGTTGCTGTCAAGGATAAAAAACAACTGCAAGTTCGTATTTAGTTTTCTTGTTCTAATGTCTAATCGCCTAAAGTCTGGCGAATGAAGTGAGATTTGGACAGTTTTAAGATATAAAAGGACGACATTGAGAGGGATGTATTTAGATACATTAAATGAAACTTTTCTAATACCCAAATAATAATTAAATATTTTAATTTGTAATTTTCAATCATTAGATTTATCTAATGATTTATTATTTATCTTGCGTCAATTATATCTTTAATAAATACTAAACTTAATAGTTTTAACGCTGATATACACTCATAAATACGGTTCCCTCCCGGTAAACACTTCCAACCATATTCTTTGAAATAAGCTTTTTTTTTATATCTTTCGTGTCAGTGTACAATCATCAAAGTCGAAAATTTGGCACTTTTTTTCTCATCTGTGAATAGAACATCATTCCAGTGAGACATGGGCTTATTTATCATGGGCATCGCGAACACCTTTTATTCATTGCACTCACAATTCTTTATTTCTTCTTAAGGAAAGCCCATATAATTCAAAAGGATATACAACTCGACGGACGGTTTCGGGAAATTTTGTGGAAAAATATTCTTCAATATAGACAGTACATCATTTTAAAGTACTTAAATTCAGATTTTTCATCATTTTCCTTCAAGTAAAAACTACTTATGCCGAATAAGCGTCGGTAAACGATCATTTTTTTTTCTTGTATTTAATCCAAATTTCTTCTTTGGAAAGATTTATACCAAAGAAAACAGGAGAGGCAAAAAATAGTTTACTTTGTCACAGAATTATGACAAAAAATTATTTAGCTACATTTAATAATGTTTCCGATCAATTTACTGGATTTTTGATAAAAAAATAACTTTTCGAACCTCAGCTGTTGTCTTCTTACAATAGTCAGCCATATTTGCCCAATTTATTGGATTTATAATAAAAAAATATCTTTTCGAACCTCAGTTGTTATTTCTTTACGAGAGTCAATTATATATGACCAATTTATAGGATTTTGAACAAAAATGGCTTTTCGAACCTCAGTTGTTGGTCCTTTAAGGCAGTCGGGCGTATTGACCAATTTAAAAATAACTTTTCGAACCTCAGTTATTTCTTTAAAAGAGTCAGGATATTTGGCTAATTCATTGGATTGATAATAAAAATACAATTCTGGACCTTATTTGTTATTTCTTTACGAGAGACAGCCATATTTGACAATTAATTGGATTTATTTTACAATAAATCTTTAAACCTCACTTGTTTCTTAAAGAATCAAACACATTACAAAAGGAATAGAATTCAGTCTGAAAATCAATTCTCACATAGGAAATCAAACAAAACATAAATAATCTTACTAAATATTAGAGCAAGAAATATTACAATTTGGTTAAAATTTTTAATTCCCGAATTTATCTTAATGTTTTTGGTATCTTGAATTTAATGTACATTTTCCTTATTCAACTCTATTTTTATTTTCAAAAAAAGTAAATCAATTTACTCAAAATGGTTTAGGATATAAAAATGTTTTAGTTTAATTTTTTTTTAAGTTACCTCTTTCAAACATGTTTTGTTTCTGGAAAATTAAAAAAAAATATCCCCTTCAAATACGAGATTATATTTTATTTAATTGCGCCAATCTTTGTAAAGTTAGTTTTTGCGACAATTTCAAAGAAAACAAAAAAAGCATTTGAAATTTTGCTATCTCTTTTTATCTATATAAATAATATAACTCAAATTTACGATGATAGGTTCCCTATCCTACCATAATTTATCGCAAATACTAAAAGAACATTATTGGCCTGTGATTTATTTTCATTATTCTAAATTTCAATATTCACATGTGATGAAACACATCATAATTCATGGAATTTTCTTTATTTTATACATACATTTATTTAAATGAAGTACATTTATATTCTCAAAACTTTTCCTATAAAATATTTACTTTCTGGGAAGTACGCTTATGAATATTTAAATTACATAACCGCCACGTTCGTTATATTCTTTCTATTAATAATGGTAATTTGAACTAAAAAAAGATCATTAATAATTCGAAGAACAATGAACATCGCAAAATGTTCCCGCTTTGCAAAATACTTGTAATGATTGATAATTCAAAAAACATACAATCGTCTATTGAAGTATTAAGTGAAGAATTTCAACACGAGTTTACTAATATTAAGAAAAACATAATTCTTCAATGTTCATGCTTGTAAATATGAAATAAGTTAATATAAATATGAAATATGATTCATCTTCGTACAGTTCAATATTTTGGAGGAAACAATATTACATTTATTTTTAAATCTCTTACCAATGAACCCATAAATTCTATAATTCATTGGAAACCACAGTAGAATACTTCGAATTCATTAGAGAGTAGTAGCACAAGATTTGATTAGAGAGTAGTAGCACAAGACCAAACGATTCCGCGAAACTGCATTATTGATGCCATCGCTCGTAACCAAAATATATGCATAAATTTATATTGCTTGGTGCTTTAATGTAATTTGGGAAAAGAGTTCTAGTTGGTTTCTTTTTTTTTTAAACCAAAAGATATAAAAAGGCAAAACAGTGAACTCTTGAATCTGAAATTGTGTATACAATCGCATAAAAAAAAAAACTACCACAGAATAAAATCGGATACTGGGGTGAAATAAATGCTGTCGCGCAAAAGTTTATCATTCTTGGAATAAGATTAGGTTTAAAAGGTAAAGGTTTAGGTTCTCAAAAGTAATCATAATTCAAAAACTGTCTAGTGGGTTTAAAAAAAAATAAAAGAAATGTTTTCGTATAAAGCGCTTCCTGAATTCTCAGAAATTTATCGTGGGAACTGTATTGATATTCACTAAATCTACTTTTTCTGACAAATATCCACTCCATACATAAAGTAACAACTTTATTTTTGGGGAGAAAAACCTAAGCCTACATTTTCACTAGTATTTTGAATTTTTATCTAAAAAATGTTGAAGTAGGATGATACAGATAAATGTTGAATTTAGAGATCTTTATTTAAATTCCTACAAAACGTAAGTTTTTAAAACCTATAAACTTAATGTTTCCGTATATTTTAAAATATAATATGTTTTATTGATTGTCCAAGTGACTAAATGTGTAACGCTGAAGCAAAAGTAATTTATGTATTTAAAAAATAAAACTTTTAAAATGTAGTAAAGAAACGGTATGTAAAAAACACACATGGATGTATTAAACGTTTTTCATAGAAAAAAAACTTAATTACTTCTTACTAATGGGACGGATAAAAATTTAAATGTAATTTCCCGTAATACATAAGCTTTTTGCGCGACAGCATTTATTTCACCCCAGTATCCGATTTTTATTTTGTGGTAGTTTTTATGCGATTGTATACACAATTTCAGATTCAAGAAATCACGGTTTTGCATTTATACTTTTTGGTTTAAAAAAAAAAAGAAACCAACTAGAACGCTCTTCTCAAATTAAATTAAAGCACCAAACGATATAAATTTATACGTATATTACGGTTACGAGCGATGGCATCAATAATGCAGTTTCGCGGAATCGTTTGGTTTTGAGCTACAACTCGCTACTTAAATGTAAAATAGAATTCGAAGTATTCTACTGTGGTTTCCAATGAATTATAGAATTTTTTTGTGTTTATTCCAAAGAGATTTTAAAATAAATGTAAAATTGTTTCCTCCAAAATATTGGTCTCTACGAAGATGAGACTTATTTCATATTTACATTTATTTCATTCAATAAAGTATGAACATTGAATATTTGTGTTTTTCTTATTATTACTAGACTCGCATTGATATTTTGTACTTAATACTTCAATAGATGATTGCATGCTTTTGAATTATCAATAGTTACTACTATTTTGCAAAGCGGGAATATTTGGCGATGTTCGCAGTTTTTAGAAATATTTATGATTATTTTTCAGTTGAAATTACCACTAGAAATGGAATCAATATCACGATCATAGCGGTTATGCAATTTAAATAAACATAAGTGTAGTTTCCAAAAAGAACTAAGAACTTTTATATGAAACGTTTTGAGAATATAAATGTACTTCCTTAAAGTAAATGTGTATATAGAATAACAAATATCCATGAATTATTATGTTTTGAGTACATGTGAATATTAAAGTTCAGAATAATTAAATTAAATCACATTCCGTTTATATTTAGTATTTGCGAAAAGTTTTGATATGAAAAGAAGCCTATCATCTTAAATTAGATAGAAAATCGATAGATAATAAATATACTAATCTAGATAGAAAGTAAATATACAAAGGTATGGAGAATTGATGCAAAATCTCAAATTCTTTTTTTTTTTTTTTTAATTTCAGACAAAAAATACTTTACAAAGGTATGTACAGTTAAATAAAATATATTCCCATAGGTGAAGGGATTCTTTTGAATTTTCCAGAAAAAAAAGACATGTTTGAAAGATGTAACTTTAAAGAAAAATTTCCACAAGAAATTTTTTTATTCTTCTTAAACTATTTTGAATAAAACTAGACATTGATCTTTCCTTGATTATTGATATAAACTTTTCGAAAAAAAAAAAATAGAATAAAATAAAGAAAATGTATATAAAAAAATTCAATTCAAAGCATCAAAAAAAGTTTAATATAAATTCAGGAATAAAAATATTGACCGGATTGAAATATTACTTACTCTAATAGACAGTAATAGTTTGTTTGACAGACGCTCTGTTATACTTCATTTGTAAGAATTGATTTTGAGAATGAATTTTTTAATGATTGATTATCGTAAAAAAAAAACAACTATGGTAAGAACAACTATAGGATATTTTTTGTTATAAATCCAATAAATTGTCAAAATAATTACAGAAATAAAAATACAGAAATAACTACTGAAAAACAGGTACTGTTGTACTTCATCATGTATGATATGAATTGACTATTACTGGTCTTTTCTTCTAATACTTTTTTATATATCAGCCTTCCGTAATAAATTCTTGGAAGAACTTCTGCAACATTATAAAATACTTTATATCAATTCTTCACTGAGGAAATCTTGAAGAAACCTATCAAAAATAATTTGCATTTGTATTTTTATTTTTGCCATTTGTAAAAAGTATAAAAGTACAAATGTTGTACATTTGATTTTTTTCTACATTTTAAATATTTTAATTTTTTTGAACGACATCCATTACTCTTGCTTCATCATATCGCGTTTAGTCAGTCAAAAAAACATATTCTGTTTAAAATAAACTGAAACACTGAATTTATGGGGTTTCAAAAACTTAGGTTTAGCAGGAATTTAAATAAAGATCTTTAAATTCTACTTTTATCTGTATCATCCTACTTCAACATCTTGAAGATAAAAATTCCCAACGCTAGTGAAAATGTAGGCTTAGGTCTTCCCCCTCCCTCCCAACGTTATAACGTTGTTACTTTATATATGGAGTGGATATTTGCCAGAAAAAGTAGATTTAGCGAATATCAATACAGTTCCCACGATAATGTTCTAAAATTCAGGAAGCGCTTTATACGAAAACATTTCTTTCATTTTTAAAACCCACTAGACAGATTTTTTTTGAATTTTTATTTTTCAGACAGTACTTTTAAACCTAATCTTATTCCGAGAATGATAAGCTTTTTGCTTGACAGCATTTATTTCACCCCAGTATCCGATTTTTATTCTGTGGTAGTGGATTTTTTTATACGATTGTACACAGAATTCCAAATTCAAGAGTTCACCGTTTTGCTTTTATACTTTTTGATTTAAAAATAAAGAAACCAACTAGAACTCTTTTCTCAAATAACATTAAAGCGACAAACAATATAAATTTATACATATATTTTGGTTATATTCGATGGCATCAATAATGCAGTTTCGCGGAATCGTTTGATCTTGTGTTACAACTCTACTTAAATGTAAAATGGAATTCCAAGTATTCTACTGTGGTTTCCAATGAATTATAGAATTTATGGGTTTATTTCTGAGAGATTTAAAAATAAATGTAAAATTGTTTCCTGCAAAATATTGGACTGTAATAAGATGATACATATTTCATATTTATATTTATTTATTTCATATTTACAAGCATGAACAGTAAAGATTTAGATTTTTCTTAATATTAGTAAACTCGTGTTGAAATTCTTCACTTAATACTTCAATATACGATTGTATGCTTTTGAATTATCAATAGTTATAAATATTTTGCAAAAGCGGAAACTTTTCGGACGTTCACTGTTCTTAGAATTATTAATGATCATTTTTCAGTTGAAATTACCATTATTAATAGAAAGAATATAACGAACATGGCGGTTATGCAATTTAAATATTCATAAGCGTAGTTCCCAGAAAGTAAATCTTTTATAGGAAATGTTTTGAGAATATAAATGTCCTTCATTTAAATAAATGTATGTATAAAATAAAGAAAATTCCATGAATTATGATGTGTTTCATTACATGTGAATATTGAAATTTAGAATAATGAAAATAAATCACAGGCCAATAATGTTCTTTTAGTATTTGCGTTAAAATTATGGTAGGATAGGAACCTATCATCGTAAATTTGAGTTATATTATTTATATAGATAAAAAGAGATAGCAACATTTCAAATGTTTTTTTGTCTCGAAATTGTCGCAAAAAACTAACTTTACAAAGATTGCACAATTAAATAAAATATAATCTCGTATTTGAAGGGATATTTTTTTTTAATTTTCCAGAAACAAAACATGTTTGAAAGAGGTAACTAAAAAAAAAAAAAATTAAACTAAAACATTTTTATATCCTAAACCATTCTTGAGTAAATTGATTTACTTTTTTGAAAATAAAAATAGAGTAGAATAAGGAAAATGTACAATAAATTCAAGATACCAAAAACATTAAGATAAATTCGGGGAAAAAAAAAATTTAACCAAATTGTAATATTTCTTGCTCTAATATTTAGTAAGATTATTTATGTTTTGTTTGATTTAATATGTGAGAATTGATTTTCAGACTGAATTCTATTTCTTTTTTTTTAATATGTTTGATTGTTTAAGAAACCAAGGAGGTTTAAAGATTTATTTTAAAAATAAAGCCAATACATTGTCAAATATGTCTCGTAAAAGAAATGACGAATAAAGTTCAAAAGTTATTTATATTATAAATCTAATGAATTAGTCAAATATACCTGACTCTTTCAACGAAATAACTAAGGTTCGAAAAGTTATTTTTAAATTGGTCAAGTACGACTGACTGTCTTCAAGGACCAACAACTGAGGTTCGAAAAGTCATTTTTTGTTCAAAATCCAATAAATTGGTCATATATAATTGACTCTCGCAAAGAGATAACCACTGAGGACCGAAAAGCTATTTTTTATTATAAATCCAATAAATTGGTCAAAAATATGGCTTACTGTTGTAAGGAGACAACAGCTAAGGCTCGATAGTTATTTTTATCATAAATCCAGTAAAATAATCAAAAATGTTATTAAATCGCTGAAATTAAGCACTTTTATGCTATAAATCTGTGACAAAGAAAACAAATTTTTGCCCTTTGCTGTTTTCTTTGCCATAAATCTTTTCAAACAAGAAATTTGGAAGAAAAACGTGAAAAGAAATGATCGCTCAGCTAATCTTATTCGGCATAAACTGTTTTTACTTGACGAAAAACGATGAAAAATCTGAATATAAGTACTTTAAAATGATGTACAGCCTATATTGCAGAACATTTTTTTCACAAAATTTCCCGAAACAGTCCGGCGAGTTGTGTGCCATTTTGAACTATATGGGCTTTCCACAAGAAGAAATAAAAAATTGTGAGTGCGATGAATAAAAGGAGTTCGCGATGTCCATGATAAACAAGCCCATATCTCATTTGAATGCTGTTCCATTCATAAATGAGAAAAAGTGCAGCATTTTCGACTCTGATGATCGTACACCCCCACTAAAGATACAAAATATCGAGCTTATTTCAATTATATGGTTGCAAGAATGGAGTTAAAGGTGATCTTGTTTTCGAGTGTATGTAATCATTAGAATTATTAAATTGAGTATTTATTCAATATATAATTCTATTATTTTATTTAATGATTGGACAATAGAAATAAAAATATTCAACTCTCATTTGTGTGTTTGATAATTATTTATTATTTTTTTTTACATATATTAACTTAAATGAAGTACATTTATATTCTCAAATCTTTTCACTTAAAAGTTCTTACTTTCTTTAAATAACCATTCTAAATATTTAATTTTATAACTACCATGTTCTTGATACTGTTTCTGTTTCTAGTGGTAATTTCAATTAAAAAATGATTCTTAATAATTCTAAGAATTATGAACTCACCAAATTTCCCGTTTTGCAAAATATTTGAAACTATAGATAATTCAAAAGCATGCAATCCTCTACTAAAGTATTAAGTGGAGAATTTCAGCACGAGTTACTAATAATAAGAAAAACTTAAATCTTCAATGTCCATGCTTAACTGAGTGAAATAAATGTAAATATGAAATATGTTTCATTTTCGTACAGTCCTATATTTTGGAGGAAACAATTTTCATTTATTTTAAAATCTCTTCGGAATAAACCCATAAATTCAATAATTCATTGGAAACCACAGTAGAATACTTCGAATTCCATTTACATTTAAGTAGCGAGTTGTAGCACAAGACCAAACGATTCCGCGAAACTGCATTATTGATGCCAACGCTCGTAACCAAAATATATGTATAAATTTATATCGTTTGGTGCTTTAATGTAATTTGAGAAAAGAGTTCTACTTGGCTTCTTTTATTTAAACCAAACAGATATAAAAAAGGCAAAACCGGGAACTCTTGAATCTGAAATTGTGTATACAATCACATAAAAAAAAATCCACTACCACAGAATAAAATCGGATACTGGGGTGAAATAAATGCTGTCGCGCAAAAAGCTTATCATTCATGAAAAAGATTAGGTTTAAAAGTACATTCTTAAAAATAATAATAATTCAAAAACTGTCTAGTGGGTTTTAAAAAATGAAAGAAATGTGTTCGTATAAAGCGCTTCCTGAATTCTTAGAAATTTATCGTCGATTGATATTCGCTAAATCTACTTTTCCGGACAAATATCTACTCCATTTATAAAGTAACAACTTTATTATTTTTTTTTTTGGGGGGTTAAACCTAAACCTATATTTTCACTGGCGTTGGGAATTTTTATCTTCAAGATTTTGAAGTAGAATGATGTAGATAAAAGTAGAATTTAAAGATCTTTATTTAAATTCCTACTAAATGTAAGTTTTTAAATTATATAAACTCAACGTTTCTGTTTATTTTTAAACGGAACGACCCAAGGATCTAGGCACATTGCACTGAAGCAATAGTAATGAATGTTATTAAAAAAATAAAATGTTTAAAATGAAAACGAAATGTAATGCTGAATATTCAAATGTATGTATTAAAAGTGTTTCATAGAAAACATTACTTAAATATTTCTTACAAATGTCACCAATATAAATTCAAATGTGAAGTATTTTCGATAGGTTTCTTAGAGATATTCCTAGTGAGTTGGATATTTTTGATAGGTTTCTTAGAGAGTTGATATCAAATATTTAATAAAGTTAGGAAAATGTTTTCGAGAACGTACAATATTTTTATTCATGAATTTACCTTAAACTTTAGAGATTTTTTGGTGCTTTGAATTAGAATTTTTTGATATAGATTCTCTTTATTTTACTCTATCTTTTATAATTCAAAAACGTTAAATCAATAATCAAAAAAAAATTATGTATAATTTTATTTCAAAATACTTAAAAAAAAAAAAAATTCTTCCAGAAATTTTCTTTAAAGTTACCTCTTTCAAACATGCCTTTTTTTCCCGGAAAATTCAAAAGTATCCCTTCACCTGTGGGTATATAGGTTTCTTTTTATTTAACTGTACACACTTTTGAAAAGTATTTTTGTATGAAATTAAAAAAAAAGAAAAGTATTTGGGATTTTGCATCAATTCTCCATACCTTTGTATATTTATTTTCTATCTAGATGAATGAAATTGCTAAAATTTAAGATGATAGGTTTCTTTTCATAAAAAATTTTCACAAATACAAAACATAAATGGCATGTGATTTATTTTGATTATTCTGAATTTTAATATTCTAAAATTTAAGACAAGTACTGAAACACATAATAATTCTTGAATTATGTTTATCACATACATACATTTACTTAAATTTATATTGTCAAAACATTTCATAAAAAAGATATTAGTTCATTTCGGAAATTACACTTATGAATATTTAAATTGCATAACCACCATGTTCGTTATATTCTTTCTATTAATAGTGGTAATTTCAACTGAAAAATGATCATTAATAATTCGAAGAACAGTGAATATCACAAAATGTTTTCGCTTTGCAACATACTTGTAACTATTGATAATTCAAAAGCATGCAATCATCTATTGAAGTATTAAGTATACAATTTCAACAAGAGTTTACTAATAATAAGAAAAACACAAATATTCAATGTTCATACTTTATTGAATGAAATAAATGTAAATATGAAATAAGTCTCATCTTCGTAGATACCAATATTTTGGAGGAAACAATTTTACATTTATTTTAAAATCTCTTTGAATAAACACAAAAATTATATAATTCACTGGAAACCACAGTAGGAAATTTCGAATTCTATTTTACATTTAAGTAGCCAGATGTAGCATAAGACCAAACGATTCCGCGAAACTGCATTATTGATGCCATCGCTCGTAACCAAAATATATGTATAAATTTATATCGTTTGGTGCTTTAATGTAATTTGAGAAAAAGAGTTCTAGTTGGTTTCTTTTTTTTTTAAACCAAACAAATATAAAAAGGCAAAAACCGTGAACTCTTGAATCTGAAATTGTGTATACAATCGCATAAAAAAAACTACCACAGAATAAAATCGGATACTGGGGTGAAATAAATGCTGCCGCTCCAAAAGCTTATCATTCTTGGAAAAGATTAGGTTTAAAAGTACATTCTAGAAAAATAATAATAATTCAAAAACTGTCTAGAGGGTTTTAAAAAAATGAAAGAAATGTTTTCGTATAAAGCGCTTCCTGAAGTTTTAGAAATTTATCGTGGGAACTGTATTGGTATTCGCTAAATCTACTTTTGCTGCCAAATATCCATTCCATATATAATGTAACAACTTTATTTTTTAGGGGAAACAACCTAAACCTACATTTTCACTGGCGTTGGGAAATTTTTATGTCAAAGATGTTGAAGTAGGATGATACAGAAAAAGTAGAATTTAAAGATCTTGATTTAAATTCCTGTTAAACATAATTTCTTAAAACCTATAAACTCAATGTTTCAGTTTATTTTAAAGCAGAATCTGTTTTATAGATATTCCAAAACAAACGCTTTACGGCAAAGCAGGAGTAATTAATGCCGTTAAAAAATAAACCTTTTAAAATGTAGAAAAGAAATTCACATGGTTGTAAATTAAAAATTAAAAATTAAAAATTCACATGGATGTGTCAAAAGGTTTTCACAGGAAACAAAACTTAAATACTTTTTTACAAATAGAACAATAAATTCAAATGTGAAGTATTTTTGATAGGTGTTTTAGAGATTTTCTTAGTGAAGAGTTGTATCAAATATTTAATAAAGTTAGGAAAGTGCTTTCCAGAATGTACAGCGGCAGGTTGATAAGTAAAGTCAGTAGCAGAAAAGGATGGTAATACTTATGAAATGTGATGAAATACAACAGTAACTATTTTCCTGTGTTTGCAAATTTATTGGATTTATAACCAAAAATAACTTTTCAAACCATGGTTGTTTTATACAATCACACATTGTGGTTTTTTAATCAACCATATAAAAATTCATTCTCAAACTCTATTCTTACAAATGACGTCTAACAAAACGTAGATACTATTATTGTCTATTAGAGCAAGAAATACTTCAATCCGGACAATATTTTTATTCCTGAATTTATCTTAAATATTTTTGTTGCTTTGAATGAATTTTTTTATATAGATTTTTTATTTTTCTCTATTTTTATTTTTCAAAATCGTTAAATCAATATTCAATAAAAAAAAATTTATGTATAGTTTTATTCAAAATAGTCAAAGAACAAAAAAATTTCTTGCGGAAAATTTCCTTTAATGTTACATCTTTCAAACATGTATTTTTTTCTGGAAAATTCAATAGTATCCCTTCACCTATGGGAATATATTTTATTTAACTGTACATACCTTTGTAAAGTATTTTTTGGAATGAAATTAAAAAAAAAAAAAAAAAGAATTTGAGATTTTGCATCAATTGTCCATAATTTTGTAAATTTATTTTTCTATCAAATGAAACATAATATTTAGAAATTAGGCTTCTTGTCATATCAAAATTTTTCACAAATATTAAACATAAAAATTAATTAAGGCATGTAATTTATTTTCATTATTCTGAATTTTAATATTCATATGTACTGAAACACATAATAGTAACAGGGAATTTTGTTTATTATATACATGCATTTAGTTAAATGTAGTACATTTATATTTTCAAAACATTTTTATAAAAGTTCTTGCTTTCTGGAAACTAAACTTATGAATATTTAAATTGCATAACCGCCATTTCGTGATACTGTTTCTGTTTCTGGTGATAATTTCAACTGAAAAATGATCATTAATAATTCTAAGAACTGTGAACATCACCAAATGTTCCGCTTTGCAAAATACTTTAATCTATTGATAATTCAAAAGCATGCAATCGTCTATTGAAGTATTAAGTCCAGAATTTCAATGCGAGTTTACTAATATTAAGAAAAACATAAATCTTCAATATTCATACTTTATTGAATGAAATAAATATAAATATGAAATATGACTCATCTTCGTAGAGACCAATATTTTGGAGGAAACAATTTTACATTTATTTTAAAATCTCTTTGGAATAAACCCATAAATTCTATAATTCATTGGAAACCACAGTAGAATACTTCGAATTCTATTTTACATTTAAGTAGCGATATGTAGTGTAAGACCAAACGATTCCGCTAACCTGCATTATTGATGCCATCGCTCGTAACCAAAATATATGTATAAATTTATATCGTTTGATGCTTTAATGTAATTTGAGAAAATAGTTCTAGTTGGATTTCTTTTTTTAAAACCAAAAGATATAAAAAGGCAAAAACCGTGAACTCTTGAATCTGAAATTGTGTATACAATCGCATAAAAAAAAACTACCACGGAATAAAATCGGATACTGGGTGAAATAAATGCTGTCGCGAAAAATCTTATCATTCATGGAATAAGATTAGGTTTAAAAGTACATTCTGAAAAAATAATAATAATTCAAAAACTGTCTAGTGGGTTTTAAAAAATGAAATAAATGTTTTCGTCTAAAAAGCGCTTCCTGAATTCTTAGAAATTTATCGTGGGAACTGTATTGATATTCGCTAAATCTACTTTTCCTGGCAAATGTCCACTCTATATATAAAGTAACAACTTTATTTTTAGGGGGATATACCTAAGCCTACATTTTTACTGGTGTTGGGAATTTTTATCTCTAAGATGTTGAATCTAAGATGATACATATAAAAGAAGAATTTAAAGATCTTTATTTAAATTCTGCTAAACGTAAGTTGTAAAACCTATAAACTCAATGCTTCAGTTTATTTTAAAAATGTATATGTTTTATACTTGACCCAAGTAACTAAATGCCTTCTCTAAAGCAAGAGTAATTGATGTCGTTAAAAAAATAAAATATTTAAAATGTAGAATATAAATTTAATGATGAAAATTCGAATGGATTTATTAAATTTACTTAAATACTTCTTAAAAATGCGACAATTAAAAAAACGTATTTTTAAACTTCAGATTTTCTTGAGAGTTCAAATATTTTTAGAATGTACGGGGGATATTTAAAAGTTAGAAAAAAGGGCAGTAATAATCAGTACTTATAGCAGAAGATGAAATACCAGTTTTCCTGCATTTGTGAAAAAGCAAAACCTGCGGCATATGTATATTTATATGGATGAAAGTATCAACAACGACAAACAGTTAAGTAACAGTCAAGAACAGAAAAACCAACAGAGACCACCTCTGAAAAATGGAGCAAACAAAGGAAAAATGGCGTCTCGTAACTTGAATTTCTACATTCCTCACTTCGGTAAGTTCAATTTACTCTATGCTGTAAGATATGGATTATATAACAATAATCATATTCAGTTTAAATGATGCCGTTCTATAAAAAGATATTAATGTAAATTTAGATAACTAATATATAATCAGTTTCAGTTTCATTTCAACAATCTCACTCCATCACTAGGTCCGTCGCTTAGCTTATTCTAAAGCAGTGCATTCTACAGTAGCTTTTACTAACATCAAAATGAGGTTAAGTTAAATATTTACACTTTCATTGAACAGCATGAACTAACAGCCAAAAATTCACATTCATACATCATTAAATCAAGGTTTTTTGCATTCAATAAAGTTAATACGTTTAATTAGGAAAAATAATTAATTAATGAATGGAAAATTTTATTAATTAATAATTGGAAAAATAAAATAAAATAGATTTCACTTTCAAATTAAAGTTCTTCTAGCAAACATAAAATAGTCTATAAATAATACACCAAAATATTTTATGAAACTTTAGCATGGACGAGTTAAACTGCCTCCAAACTGTCCATATCAGTTTATAAGATTTGGCGTGTCATCGCCTATCCGAATGAAGCCAAAGCCACAGAAGGATAAAATTATCGGGAAAAAGTCCAAATCTTTATGAATAAAATAAATGTTATTTTCTTCACACGTGTGCAGAATTTAAATTTGAATTACTCACGAATATAAAGAGAGTTCCTCTTTCAATGTATCACAGAGAAATGTGTTTATTTTAAATAAGGTTAACTCATTCAGAACTTAAAAGCGAATTCAACAATAGGGAAATCATTACGCATAATCAATACTCACCCATTCATGAATATTACTGAACTTAAGCAATTTTAAGTGTCATTCATAAGAGGCATTCCTCTTCCACTGTAATTATTATTCATGTATTCAGCTGATATTCCTTGCACTCATTAAAAATGAATGCTTCCTTAGAGGAAGTCAAGGAGCACATCGGAAATATGAAAACGGCGATTCACAAATGCGATATCCACAAGAAACAGGGGAATGCGGTTTCTAATTCGAATGATTTTACTTTTAACTCATTTCATTAATAATCAAGCGTTTATGTCAGAATATTTATATTTAAATACATATTCATTTTTATGCATTGCGATTCTTAATTCATGGCCCAAAAATGTGAAAAGCTCTCAGTTTTACAAACTAGACCAGAGTAGTTTTTGCCTATCAGTCTATTGTTTCTTTACGAGAGTCAACCATATTTGACCAATTTAATGAATTTATAATAAAAATAACTTTTGAAATATCAGTCTATTGTTTCTTTATTAGAATCAAACATATTTAAATAAGTATAGAAATCCTTTTCAAAATCAATTCTCGCAAATGAAATCAAATAAAACGTAAAATACTGTCACTAATTATTAGATAAGAAAAACAGAAATATTTCAATATCTTTATTTCTGTTTTTAACATAAATCTTTTTCTTTTCAATTAAAAATTTTCATATAATTTTTTCCTTATTTTACTCTATTTTTATTTTTGAAAAAGTTAAATCAATTATTAATGAAAAAAAAAACTATGTATTTCACTCAAAATTGTTTAAAGATATAAAAATCTTCTTGTGAAATTTTTTAAAGTTAGCGCTTTCAAACATGTTTTATTCTGAAAAATTCAAAAATATCCCTTCATCTAAGCGAATATATTTCATTTAACTGTACAAAACTTCGTAAACTTAGTTATTTTGATATGAATTTTAAAAGAAAAAGTATTTGAAATTTTGCATCTGTTTTCATGCATATTGGATCGTTCTTTTCTATCTGTACACATATATGTTAAGATGATAGGTTACTGTTTCATATAATAATTTATCGCAAATACTAAAGAACATAATTGACATGTGATTTATTTTGATTATTCTGGAATTTAATATTCACACACTCTAAAACACATAATAATTTAAAGAATTTTGCTTATTATATACAAACATATAGTCAAATAAAAAGTACATTTATATTCTCAAAACATTAAATATAAAAGTTCTTAGTTCATTTTGGAAACTACGCTTATGAAAATTTAAATTGCATAAACGCTCATGTTCGTGTTACTCTTTCTGTTTCCAGTGGCAATTTCAAATGAAAAATTAACATTAATAATTCTAAGAACTGTGAACATCACCAAATATTACCGCTTTGCAAAATACTAGTAACAATTGATAATTCAAAAAGCATGCAATCATCTATTGAAGTATTAAGTACAGAATATCAATGCGAGTTTACTAACATTAAGAAAAACATAAATCTTCAATGCTTATCCTTTATTGAAAGAAATAAATGTAAATATTTAATAAGTCTCATCTTCGTAGAGACCAATATTTTGGAGAAAACAATTTTACATTTATTTTAAAATCTCTTTGAAATATAATTCATTGGAAACCACAGTAGAATACTTCGAATTCCATTTTACATTTAAGTAGCGAGTTGTAGCACAAGACCAAACGATTCCGCGAAACTGCATTATTGATGCCATCGCTCATAACAAAATATATGTATAAATTTATATCGGTTAGTGCTTTAATGCAATTTGAGAAAAGTGTTCTAGTTGGTTTCTTTTTAAAACGAAAAAGATATAAAAAGGCAAAAACCGTGAACTCTTGAATCTGAAATTGTGTATACAATCGCATAAAAAAAATCCACCATCACGGAATAAAATCGGATACTGGGGTGAAATAAATGCTGTCGAGCAAAACGCTTATTCTTCTTGGAATAAGATTAGGTTTAAAAGTACATTCTGAAAAAATAATAACAATTCAAAAAACTGTCTCTTGGGTTTTAAAAAATGAAAGAAATGTTTTCGTATAAAGCGCTTCCTGAATTCTCAAATTTATCGTGGGAACTGTATTGATATTCACTAAATCTACTTTTTCTGGCAAATATCCTCTCCATACATAAAGTAACAACTTTATTTTTGGAGAAAACCTAAGCCTATATTTTCACTGGTATTTTGAATTTTTATCTCAAAATGTTGAAGTAGGATGATACAGATAAAAGTAGAAGTTAAAGATTTTTATTTAAATTTCTACTAAAAATAAGTTTTTAAAACTTTTTAAACTCAGTACTTTAGTTTATTTTGAAACGCGATATGTTTTATAGACGGCCCAAGTGACTAAATGCTTTGGATCTGAGACAAGAGTAATTAATGCCGTTAAAAATTAAAACATTTAAAATGTGGAAAAAGAAACGGTATGTTAAAAATTCATATGAATGTATTAAATGTTTTGCAAAGAAAACTATACTTAATACTATACTTAAATACCTTTACAAATAGAACAAATAAAAATCAAATGTGAAGTATTCTTGATAAATTTCTAGATCCTTTAGTGTAGAGTTGATATCAAATATTAAGAAAGTTACAAAAGTTCTTCGGAGAATGTGCAATGGTAAGCTGATAAGTGAAAAGAATATATACAACAGTTCTTATATAATTATCAATACTTATGTACAACAGTTTTATATATATATATATATATATATAAGATGAAATATTATATATACATATGGATAAAATTATTTACAATAGGTAAAGTGTAAATGAATTGTGGTGTTGATAAATTGAAGTGTAATGGTGTGTAAATGAAGTGTGGATAAAGACATCTACAACGGCAATCATGTAAAAAAGGAAGTTACATACAATAACCGAAGTTCAGGAAGTAGCTCCTACAGTAGATGAAGGTCAGAATTGTTTCCTTGGAAAATCTGCACATATTTACATGAATGAAACCATCTACTACGGAAAGCAGAGGTAAGTAAGGGGAAGTTACACATAACAAAAAGAAGTTCGTGGAAGTACCACATTATATAAAGCTTAGTATTTCTTTCTTTGGTGTTCAAGATCGTTTGTGAAAGAAGTTATATGCAAGATTAGAAGTTCATGGAAGAAGCGTTTACTAGATGAAAGGTTCTATTGTTTCCTTGGAGTTGAGTTAAACTGATGTCATTTATATGGATTTAAATATCTGCAGAGTATGCAGATAGGTAAGGAAATAACAAGACAATCTCAATCCATGGTACTATCACCTACAATAAAACAAATGTAGTATTGCTTCAAGAAAAAGAGGACGGAAGTTTATATGAATGAAAATATCTTACTAACAGTTAAATAAGGTAATATGACAGTAATATATAATGTGTCAATTTGATTTGTACGACTTTACTCAAATCACTAGCATAACAGCTTTCTTTTTTGTAAAGTGCCTCCACATTAGCGTTTTAGTAACATCACAATCGTGTATAAGTAATAGACGTTTTCATTGAGCAATATGAAAAGGTAAAACGAACATTCCTATATCATTGAATCACACGTTTCTTGTATTGAGTTAAAATTTTACTCTCTCAAGTTTGCTCGGTATTTTTAAATAATTAAAATAATCGTTAAGACATTGGGTTAATTAATTAATAATTGAAATAGTAAAATAAAAATTTTTTTTAAAATTCAAATTAAAATTCAAAATTTAGCAATTCAAAAAACATAAAAAATAACACACTGAATATTTTATGAAATTTTGGAAAACAAATGCTATTAGTTTAGCAGCGAGTTAAACTTCCACAAAACTGTCTATATCAGTTTTACAACATTTGGCATCATCGCCTATCCGAAACTGAAGCCAAAGCAGCATCAGAGAAGCCCGCTGATGGATCAGAGTGGGGAAAAATCAAAATGCGAAATCTCAATGAATAAAATAACTGTATTTTTTCTTCATCCGTAAGCAGAATTTAAATTTGAATTACTCACGAATATAAAAGAGAGTTCCTCTTTCAATGTATCACAGAGAAATGTGTTTATTTTAAATAAGGTTAACTCATTCAGAACTTAAAAGCGAATTCAACAATAGGGAAATCATTTGCATAATCAATGCTCACCCATTCATGAATATTACTGAACGTAAGCAATTTTAAGTGTCATTCATAATAGGCATTCCTCTTTTTCTATAATTACTATTCATGTATTTGGCTGATATTCCTTGCACTCATTAAAAATGAATGCTTTCGGTAGAGGAAGTCACATCGGAAATATGAAAACGAACGATTCAAAATGCGATATCCCCAAGAGAGGGGGATGTTGTCTCTAATTCGAAATGATTTCACTTTTAACTCGTTTCATTAATCAAGCATTTATGTCAGAAAGTTCATATTTACATATATTCATTTTTGCCACAATGCGATTCTTAAATCAAGGTCCAAAGTGGTGAAAATCTAGGTGTGTTTCTGATTCGATTGTGTTGCTGTGTTGTATACATGGCGCAAAAATTTGTTACTGATTTAAATATGCTGCATGTGAATGCGTTGAATAAAAATAGGTTATTGTGTTGAACATATATCATATATTATCGAAATCAATTGTGTTATTTTTATCCATTACGTTATTGTGTTGAATATCATCATATCCATCATAAATGTGCTGTACAAGAATACGTAGCGTATAAATATAGTATATGAATATATTTGCCCCAAATTTTTTACGGATTCAAATGCGTTGCACGAAAGCCATTTGTAATACGTTGCTTAAATATGTATTATTAAGTTACATACACTCAAGAGCCAAAACATTATGACCACCTATCAATAACGAGTTAGCTCACCTTTGGCGCGCAACACAGCTTCAACCCGCCTTGGCATGGATTAATACCAGCACTTAATACCAGTTAAATACCACTTCCACCTGATCGCGTGCCTTCCACGTCGTCAGGCGAGTTCACTGCAAAATGTAGGGTGGTCATAATGTTTTTGGCTCTTGAGTGTGTAGATACGTTGCGATAAAAGTATTACTGTGCTACATATGAATACGTTGCGTAATAATGTGCTGCATGTGAATACGTTGCGTAAATGTGGTATTGACTCATTGTGTTTAATGCGAATATACTGCTTTAAAATGCGTTACTGTGTTGCAAATGAATATGTTGAAAATTTTGTGTAATTACACACAAATATATTATGTGAAAATGTTACTGACAATGTGTCGTATGAATACGTTGCTTAAAAATGGGTTATTGTGTTTTATGAATTCGTTGTATAAAAAATTTGTAACTGTACTGCATATGAATACGTTGCTTAAATATGTGTTACTGTCTCAGGGTGTAGTCTCATGAGTCTGTCTCATGAGTCCTGGTGCTCATCAGCAGTTATAATTTGACTTATCAGTTCCTTAGTATCATACACTGGATATTGATAAATGTATATATATGTCTAAGATTATTACATGCTATTAATATTTTATATAGTGAAATAATGTTATACCGACAAAAAAAAATCTTTCACTTTTTTGTATAACATAAAAAACACATTTGTTAAATTTTGTTGGTTTCTTAAATAATTTTTAAATGCATCTAAATATAATTACACAATAATATTAATATCGTATAAAATATCGGAATTTTTTAAAACCAACTTAAATTAAATCAAACGGGAAATTTTTATCTAAATTTCACAATTAAAGCAAACGTTTCATTAAATGTAAGAGGCATAATAGAGCTTACTATAAGTTACTCCATAGACCAATAGAAATACTTAAAGTCGTCATAACAGATTTCAGCGTTAAAATAAAAGAAAAATTTATTTTTCTGACGGGAACATATGTCCTCATGCATAGCTGAAAAAACATACCGCTAATGTGCAATAAGTTATGATAAATGAAACCCTCTTCTTAAAATTTATACAGACTTAAAACAAAACATGATGAAGAAAGTAAATAACTTAAAAAAAAGAAGAAATTTCTTAAAAAGTAGCAAATTATTTCCCTTACTGTCGAGTCTAATTTTCTGAGCAGTCATCTCCCAGAAAAAAGAGGGCAAAAACATATTTTGGATGATTTCCAACTTAGGCGTTTTTTGTTGCAGTTGCTGTTGTTACACATCAAAAGAAGTATTGGTGACCACGACAATTTGGAAACCACTTTAATAGCATTTGAAAAGGAGAAGCCAAACTTCTTATGAGCCAAAAAAGAAGAGCATAAGATCTTTAAATATATTACTATGAAAGTAGCAAGAGCCTAATTTGTAAATCTGAACATTTTTACACTCTGGTGTGTTCATTTATCAGAGGAGAATACTTGGGAGGTGTCAGTTTTAAAGCTGCCGAAATTAAAAAGATTATGTATGCCAGATTTAGGTAATTTCATTTTGTAAAGAATAATATAATGAAAGAAAAATATCTTTACATAACGAAAAAAAAGTAATGTGCCTTGCTATTTCTTTTATATGGAAGTCATAAACCTGAAAGGCTTATTATGTTTAATAGTTAATATTCTTATCTGGTTATTCTATAACATTGTTTCAAGATAACATCTTATTAAATAAAAGCATACATTTTCGCATCAAAGTTGTATTTTTAAGTACTGGTTAAAATATTCTTTATTATCTTAATTATTTTTTTAATAAGAGTTTTCAAAAATCTTGCTGAAAATAAAGATTGCTCTGTTTTGCAAACGTAATTTAGAAATTAAAATAGTATGAACAATTTTATTCTCGTAAAGCTCGTTGGCAAATATTTGTCGGAAAATAGTAATTTGGATATTAAATTATATTTATGGAACTATAAGTTCAAAAATTAAAAATAATAAGACTATTTGTTTATACATTATTGTGTTCTAAAATAATACATGAAAGCAAAAATATCAGGGGAATTTATTACTAATTTAAATGATTGCATGTTATGGAATATTATAACAGAAACAAAAAAAAAAGAAACGATTGTGGAAATCTTTGCTGGTTTCTTAAATAAAATTTTAAATGCATCTGAATATAAATATACTATAAAATATTAATATATTGTAAAAAATGTGTTTTTTTAAACTCATAAACTCAATAACTTTTATCTAAATTTCATAAATAAAGCAAACGTTTCACTAAATATGAGATGAATTATAAAGTTAATTATAAGTTATTCCATTACCAATAGAGTTACTAAAAGTAATAATAAAAGTTTTTAGGCGTTAAAATACAAGAGTTAAAATTTTATTTTTCAGACGTTAACATATGTTCTCATGCATGGGAAAACAATACACCACTAATGTGCAATAAATTATGATGAATGAATCCTTCTTAAAATTTATACAGATTTAAACCAAAATATGATAAAGAAAGTAAATAACTTTAAAAAAATGAATTTCCTAAAAAAGTTGCAAATTATCTATCCTTCAGTCAAGTCTAATTTTCTCTGCAGTCATCTCCCTGAAAAACAGGGCAAAAACATATTTTGGATGATTTCCAAAAGATAGTTTTTGTTGCAGTTGCTGTTGTTACACATCAAAAAAGTATTGGTGACCAAGACAATTTGGAAGCCACTTTAATAGCTTTTGAAAATCGAAGCCAAACTTCTTATGCGCCAAATAAGAAGATCATAAGATCTTTAAAATATATTACTAAGAATGTACCAAGAGACTAATTTGTAAATCTGAACATTTTTACACACTGGCATGTTCATTTATCAGAGAGATTCCTTGGGAGTTGTCAGTTTAATGCTGCGGAAATTAAAGATTATGTTTGCCAGATTTAATGGTAATTTCATTTTATAAAGAATATAATGAAACAGAGATATCTTTATGTAATAATAAAAAAAAAAGAATGTGTAATAGTACTTCTTATATATGAAAGTCATAAAACTGAGAGGCCTTATTATTTTTGATAGTTAATATTCATACCTGGTGTTTCTACAACATTGTTAAAAGATATAATTTTATTAAATAAAAACTTGCGTTTCTGCATCGAAGTTGCATTATTGGTTAAAGAATAGCCTATTATTTTTATAACTATTTAATCGGTTTTTTTAAAATCGTTTATGATATTTTAAATGCATCTACCTATAAATGCACTGTAAAATATTAATATCGTGTAAAAATATCTTAATTTTTAAATAACGTTTAAACTGAATCAAACATAACATTTCCATCTAAATTCCATAATTAAACGAAGCGTTTCATTAAATATGAGATAAATAATACAGCTTCTCATAAGGTACTCCATACTATACCGTTAGACTTACTAAAAATCATAATAACAGATTTTAGGCGTTAAAATAAAAGACCTAAAACTTTATTTTTCAGACGTAAACATATATCCTCATGCATAGATAAAAAATACACCACTAATGTGCAATAAATTGTGATGAAGGGATTCCTCTTCTTAAAATTTATACAGACTTAAAAAAAAATATTATGAAGAAAGTAAATAACTTTTCAAAAAATGCATTTCTTAAAAAGTAGGAAATTATATCCCTTTCTGTCAACTCTAATTTTTCTCTGCAGTCATCTCCCCGAAAAAAAGAGGGCAAAAAAACATATTTTGGATGATTTCCAACTTATGCTTTTTTTTTTTGTTACACTTGTTATTGTTATACATCACAAGAAGTATTGGTGACCAAGACAATTTGGAAACCACTTTATAGCTTTTGTTATGGAGAAGCCAAACTTCTTGTGCGCCAAACAAGAAGAGCATAAGATCTTTAAACATATTACTATGAAAATACCAAGAGACTAATTTGTAAATCTGAACATTTTTACACACTGGCGTGTTCATTTATCAGAGAGATTTCTTGGGAGGTGTCAGCTTAATGCTGCTGAAATTAAAGATTATGCATGCCAGGTTTAGGTAATTCATCTTATAAAGAATAATATAATGAAACAAAGATATCTTTATATAACGAAGATAAGATTGTGTAATAGTATCTCTTTTATATGATAGCCATAAAATTAAGATGCTTAATTGTTTTTTAATAGTTAATATTCTTATCTTATAGTTATTCTTCTTCTACAACATTGTTGAAAGATAAAATTTTATTAAATAAAAACATGCATTTTTGCACCAAATTTATATTATTAGTTAAAGAATCGCTAAATTATTTTTATAATTATTTAATCATTTTTTAAATCTTGCTGTTAAAGTTTGATATTTTTGCAGATGTAATCTAGAAATTAAAAATAGTATAAACAGTTGTATTTTCCGAATGTTTATTACCCAATATTTACCTTTGAATACTAATTTGGATATTAAATTAGAGTTGTGCAACTATAACTTAAAAAATTTAAATAATAACACCATTTTTTGATACATTATTGTATTTTAAAATATACATGAAGGCAAAAATATCAGGGAAATTTCTTTTTCATAATTTAGATGAAATGGAAGTAGTATGTTAGTGTAATTTGGAATTTTTTTGTCACTTGAAAAAAAGTTGCTTGTTAATAAGCTATTCCGAATTCGGAAGAAAAAATCAAAAGCCTACTTGTAAATTTAATCAAATATCTTTTACAAAAAAAAAATATCTCATTTAGTTAATATTCCGCTGAATACTGCATAAATCACCTTTATCACTATTTAACACCTACCAAGGCCATCTTTGTTATAGGAACACCTGTCAAGCACCAATTTGTATTAGAAATGTGCATGTATGTCAACAAAAGAATATATATTATTTTATGTCAAGTACAAAATTTATCATTTTATAGAAAACTTCAGTGAATTGTTTTTTTTTTTTTTTTTCCTTTTTTGCAAAACATTTATTTGGGCTTTTGTGCAGGCTTTTTCAGTCGCTGTCGAACATTTGTCTTAGCCTTCAGATCAAAACATTACAATATTTCTTTTTTATTTGATTTACAAATTGTTACAATTCGCTACAATTCAACAGGCAATAAAGCCAGTCGAATGAAAATTTAAAATTTTATTAAAAATTATTTAATGCAGCGAATAAGAAACACACAGGAATTGTTTTTCTATGAAATCATCTTTATACCCCAAACAAATTCAAAAAGGCTTACAAGATGGCTGAACTTTTAGCAAAAAAAAAACCTTCACGTTGACAGTGATCAATCATTCACCACGTTACCCATTCATTGCATTGGAACTCAAATTTTAAGCTTATTTTATACAAAGACCTTCCTTTGGCGATTTTCCTTTGTTGAATTCTTCAACAGGAGCAATAATTATCTGGTGTCATAACTCGATAGTATTTTCCAGGTTCAACAGAATCTTTGACGCATGTCACAGCAATTGAAGTTTCCAAATTTCATTGTTATATTAGATGCTGCAGCAGAACATCGTCAATTCTTCTCATATCATGATGATTTTAAAATGCTCCACAACACCACTTATTCTTGGTTTTATATCACAATACTGTTCTCCTGAACGTGTTCCTACCAGGAAGAATATATTTAAGGCTTTATGAGACGAGCTTTTTTATTATATTTAGAATGAAGCAAAATGCTGCTTCCACTAAATAATGAATTCACCATTCTGCTTCTTCTGGAACTTTTACTAATTTTTATCCACCTTTTTTATCTTCAACAGATTCAATAATTATCTAGCGTCACAATTTGATGTTATATGCCAGGATCAACAGGGGAACAACGACATATTTCACAGAGATCACAATAATTGAGGTTTCCAAAATTTAATTTCACTGCGACAGAGCATCTTTATTTATTCTCATATCACGATCTATACGGATGTTCTATGTAATATATCTGATATATGTCTGCTCTATGTTTTAGTTGGAATGCCATCTTTATCAGGCGTGAACATGATGTTGACCTAATTGAGGGTTTGTGGAGCAATCCAAAAAGTGCAGCAAGAAAATAAAGTGATATTCCAAATTTCCAAAATTGTAGTTTGGGCCCCTTTACTCTTGAAATGATTCATGAAAAACGTTAATCCTCGGAAATTTTCTGGAGAATTTGCCTTTTGCTTAAAGTATTTTGTAGTATGGTTTTGAAACACTTTTCACGTTTTGGGTTGGGATTTTCAAACATTTGTATATCCAATGGCCATAAGTAATCGTAGTGCGTTCATCAATTCCTTCCTCTTGAAGTTTCAAGTTTATTACTTTTGGAATTTGTCCATGCCTATTGAGCTGTATAGTGTTTCTTATTGTATTTGGAATACTTCATTCTTCATTTATGCCTAGAATTTTAAAAATTTGATATATTCTTTTGGTGTTGTATGTGATTAAGTTTCCTGTAGAATTTGGAATACTTCATTCGATTAATTTGTGACGACATTTATCGTACTTTTGATATTCTTTTTTAGAGATTTTTGAACAATTCATTCTTCATAAAATTCTTGATCTATTCATATGGCTTTTTGAATTTGGCCATTCTTGTAGTATTCCAATCAATGGCTTCATATATCTCGTGCATTATTAAACATTGACATATTCCAGAGTTTATACATCCGTTCTCCAATGTTCACCCATGATAAGTTGAAATTTGCTGAGCAGATTTCAGTTTTTATTATAAATTAGTATTTCATGGATGGTAGTTTTAGAAGCCAATACCCGAACAAGCCTGTTTAAACCTTCTTCCCACACCTTCAAAATTTATTGAATATAACCATCTAATCGAAAACGTGGCACGTGTATACCAATCATAGACACTATAAAATTCAATAATGATGAACAGAATTCAAAGGAGCTCTATAAGTGTTTGGCTTTTAACCAGACCGTCGCATGTCAGTCGTACATGCGTTATAGATAGATTAAAAAGTGTCATGTATTAGAAAATGTTAAATTTTTATTATTGGCATTATTGATCAGCTGAGAGGGATTAAAAACACAAACTTTTATAATCATTTAAAACACGTGTCAATATTGATGCCTGACAATTCAATTTTGATCAATGATGCTCCTTTCTCCAAGCAAGCGTGAAATTCTGTGTAGTGGGTAGGGCATAGAACTCAATTCGCATAATCGTTGTTGAAAATTTATGGCGCCAAAATTACTAATTACCTTGAAGTGACAGGAATCGGTAAGTTTGTAAGGCAATAGAGAGAGGGGGGGGGGTGTAATTATATCTACAACAGGGGAAGGAAAAGTTTTAACAAAAGTTGGAAAATTCAGCCTTCCGACTGATATCCCATGCTAATGAGCCTTTGGCGGCGTTGGCTTATTAAAAAGGAAGAATACTTTGTTTCTATGTGTATACCTTAAAAGAGACGACGGTTTTTTTTTAAGAAAGGAAACTGTGAAGTCTTGTTCGTGCTTGATAAATTTGAGAAAGATCGAAAAATAATGTTTTTAGCTAGTTTTACAGAAGTGTGAGATGTTTAGTTGAAAAGTTTCGGGGAAAATAGTATTTCTTCTAATTAAGAAAGTATAAAGGTTAAATTTAAAAATCTAAAGAGGTGGTTTTTTTTAAATGTAACAACATTTAAGATGGATATTTTATCTATATTGCAGTTTTGGAAAAGGTACTTTTGTCTGGTGTCGGATGGTTAGAAATTTTTATCACTGTCATTTTTCCATACTTTAGGCAAATTAGACAGGGATTGCAGTTTAACGATTAAGCTAACAATTATCCATGCCACCTCCGTATACAACCCTGAAGTCAACTTTGGAAGATAGTAAATTGGCCATCAGGACGCTATTTGATGAACAGAAACTATGTGTCAAATTCAGCGTTATTATTAAAGGTCATTTACGAAAGTTTAAACTGTATCACAAGTTTGCAGATATTCCAAAAATATAGGAGGTTTTATCTTTTCTTATTGTAACCCCTAAAAGATTGTTTTCTTGTCATAGAAAAAAATCCACAGAATTGATTTGAGAAAATTGTGGTTTATGAAACATTTATGACAGCTCACTTCATTTTGTCATGTGTGTGGATGCTATGATGACATCCGCATGAAAATCACGATGCTTTTATTGGTTTAAAACATCATTGTTGAACACGCTCTTTCAGTTGATACCTGTTTCTCACAAACACCCATGTATCCAAATTATCAGGTCCTAATGGAAGAGGAAGAAAAGTTTCAGAAATATCTCAAAATAGTTTTTAGAAACCTTCTCTGCAACGTGTGATTATGTACTATTATATTAAAATGACTTGGTTGAATCTTTCCAGAAAATTGAACTTTAAAATCTTATTCTGGCCATAGAATTATCTAATACACTCTTAAATGCAACAATTGCAAATTATAAAATTCATCAGGTTTTCATAGTTTTTCTTGTTTATTCTAATGATTTTGGAATTTGCAAAAAAGTAAAATTGTTCCTTGAAGCGCTTATATATACTTGACTTCTTTCAATTGATGGTTATTTCCGTAAGTTATGGCAAAGAAGGAAGCATTCGATGATTTTTTAAAGGGAATCGGAAACGACTCTAAGGTGGATTTATAAATATAACTTCCGACGTATTTAAATCGCTCAAATGTCATATCAGGCTTTTCACGATTTAACAAAGTAAGAAGATGGCAGCACAGGTCGCAGTTGTTTGCCATGAAATTTTCAGTTCTGCCAAAGGTAAGAAACAGACGTTGCGTCATCTATTAACTGTCTCGTCATTTAATCAAAGAGTTTTCAGCTAGTGAGGTTTTTTGCAGTCTGATTCTTGGACTTTCATTTTAAAACCGCCAGGTCGATTTTTTTATCAAAAATTTTACAAGTTCATTGAATTAACACCTTTACGGTGGTGCAGGATGGCCCGTTTGGGGAGGAATTATTCTTGGTTCCAGAACTGACCTGCATGTTCAGTATTAAAACATATGATTTTTAGGCCCTAATCTATCGGGATGTCATTCTGGAAGAAGAACATGTACGTTTGCTTATGAGGCGCCATGGGTGCTGAATTTCATTTTTATGGATGACAACTTTTGTCCTAGTTTGAAAATTGATATACGAATTCTTGTGTTAATAAAGATATCACCCGTATTTTGGCCAGCATACTCACCGGACTTGAAGCCAAGGTTTGGGATAAACTTGGCCGATTCGAATTTTGCAACCGTCAAAAATAAACCGGGGAAAAGTGGTTTGTGTAAATTTAAACCAGATTGAAATGAGCACCAGTCATGCCTAGGCGTTGTAAGGCCTGTATTGCATCGTCTGGGAGACATACTCCATAACCATCATACACAAAATAATTGTACTGTTTTTTGTAAATAGGTTCTTTTTTGAAATTGAGACCCAGGGAGTAAAAATCGCAATTTTTATTAATTGTGTCAAACATATAGATATTTACTTTTGTTCATGACTTTTTGTTTAATAAATAGACTTTACAAATAAGTCAAATTTTGTTTTGCTTCAGTCAGTGTTTTTCTTTGCCTGAACTGCATTATCCATAATTTATGGACATCGAGGGTGACAATGGATGAAACATGGCTCCATGCATTGCAGATTGAGATTAAGATTATTTGTCGTACCTAGACGTATACAAACTTGCAATGTAGAACGATAGTAACCTTTATCACACCTACAAAGAGGAATACAAGCATGCATTGCAGAATGATATTATTAATATGTATTTTATATAAACCATTGATACAAGTTTAAAAGCAAAATATCTGGAATCTTTATCTTTCCTTGTTGTCACTCCTATGCGTTGTTTTTTGCTGTCAAAGCATAGCCCAAAAATCATCAATTGTATTTGATAACATTGTCAAGTAAGGACTTAAAAGCTCTTAGCAGCTCATAATATTGTCTAAGACGACCAGGGTGCATTGAACATCCACATCAAAATCATCGTTTTTTAATCGTTTTAAACTTTTTTTGCACGCGCTCTTTCAGCTGATAAATTGCTCATAAGCCCCACAGGCTTTTCATATAGAAGGGAAGAAAAGATTTGATATTAAAAAAATTTTGACAGTGGTTTGCAACATTTGACTGTGCACTGACATCTTTTGCTATAATCTTTTGACAAGTTTTATTTCTAGGCCTGAATGGCCGAGTGTATCTGGTGCTCGGTACCATAGGTTTGGGGTTCGAGTCCCGGCGGTGCCATGGGTGTTTGTAGTGGTTCGAATCCACTTTAAACCGTACGTCCGGTCCTAATAGGATTTTTAAGCGTTGCGGGGGCATTGTTACTCCGCGTCCATATTAAATTACACGCCCCCCTCATCTTGTTTTTCCCAATTTAATGCTGAAAATGCAACAATTGAAATCTATAACATTCACCAAGTCTTCCCAGCTGATCATAATTTTTGATACTGATTAGTGGTCTTGTACTTCAGTATCAAATTCAACACCTTGAATCTTTTATACAATTTTTGACAAGTTTTTGAATTGATGCATGTATCCGCAAGCTTCTATAAGAAGTCGAAACTCTTTATTTGCATTTTCTTTTGTTTTAAAGATAATTGTATCTTACTGCTAATTTTCATTTATCAATATACCTTTCGAAATTTAAATGTCCAATGTATGTTTGTTTTTCACAATTTGATTAAATTAGCCATTAAGGAATGATGATGGGTGTTTGTGATGAAATTAGATGTCAGTCTGATACTTCTGGTAATAATACCATTTGAGTCATCTATTAATTTAGTTTATTATCTATATTTTATCAGACAGTTTTCACAGATGATGATAGTTTTTGTTGTTGATCACAGTGATCTTGGATTTACGTTTCAAAATCATCACCTTTGAATATTTTATGCAATTTTTGATTTCTTTCAATTGAATTGAGGTATCCATAACCAAGAATTCGAAGCTCTTCACTTGCTTTTCTTTTAATTTAAAGATAATTGTAAGCTTACTGCTAATTTTTATTTTATAAATATAACTTTCAACATATTTAAAACCTAATGTATGTTTTTTTCAAATTTAATTAACTTAGACATTAAGGCATGATGACAGTTTCAGTCATGAAATTAGTTGTCAGTCTGATCCATCTGGCAATAATACCAGTGGCGTCATCTATTAATTAAGTTTAATATCTATATATTTTATCAGGCAGTTTTCAAAGTTGATGATAGGTTTTGTTGTTGATCACAAGGATATTTTTTCTATATCAAAATCCCCACCTTTAAATCTTTTATACAATTTTGACAAGTTTTTTCAATTGATGCATGCACCCGTAAGCTTTCTATAAGAAGTCAGAGCCCTTCAGTAGAATTTTCTTTTTATTTTAAAGATAATTGTAAGCTTACTGCTAATTTTGTTTTACCAATATAACTTTTGACATATTTAGATCTCAAATGTATGTATGTTTTTAAAAATTTAATTAAATTAGACATTAAAGCTTTTGACAGTTGTTTGTCAGGAAATTAGTTGTCAGTTTGGTGATAATACCAGAAATGTCATCTATTAATTAAGTTTAATATCTAATATTTTATCACAGGAATTTGGAGGAAATTAGTTATAACTGAACGTCTACGTAAAAGTTAATTATAGTTGCAAAAGTGAGCAAGTATGAAGTTTCTTCGATATTTATGCTAATTACTATTCACAAATGACTTACAAAAATTTAAATTTTTAAACTTGATTAATTAAAGAGAAGCCTGTTTTGAAGTTTGATTTTGAGAAGTGCCAATATTTAACTTAGTAATAAGAAATTATTTATATGTTTTGTTATTTTTTGTTTTAAGAGCTATGACGTCAGTATCTTATGTTAACTAAGATTTATGTTGTAAAATAACAAGTACTATTTATTTTTTTTGTAAGTGTACTTCACCAACAAAATTTAATTAGTTTTTTATATCATGCTCAATTTTTGAGCTGTGATTGATTAATGAGATGTCAGAAATTTTTGTCATTTTGTGTCATATGATGACAGAATCAGTAATAGTTTGTAAAAAGCTTCAAATGTTTATGTATCTTTCAAAATCTTGTTAATGTTATCCTCTGAAAAAAAGTAATTAATATTTATAGATTTTTTTAAAATAATAAATAAGATTTTTCTCCTTGCATTACCTTATTTACCTTAAACTTAAAAAAATCTTGACAAGTTAATATCATATCAGTAGGCTAATATTTTCCTTTATAATTATAGGATAAGAGTGATTAGACTCTGGAAAAGTTTTTTAGAAAACTTCTCTTATAAGTATGTCCCATAAAAAAATCTTAAAATTTAACTAATTAACCTGTTTATTTTGACAAGACATTTTATTACAATTTCTAAATCTACTCTTTCTTCAAAGCAATAACATTAACAGTGTCTCTGACGATAAATATTACGTATTCTGACCGCAAGAAAGTATATACTATGAATTTACCAAAACTACATAACAGGAAATGTGCTTTAATTATCTTAAACTTACATACACTTTAGTCAATATTTGCTGGCAGACACTTGTAGACAATATTTGCTGATTCAAGGGGACCCGGTAATCTAGCCCGTGAATTCGACTGAGTTTTCTGAATTTTTTTAATGAAAACAATGAACAATGTTATTCAAACTTTATAGATATATTAAATCACTTTAATAGTATACAAAAAATTATAATTATAAAAAAACTTTTAGTAGTTAAGGAATGGCGCCGAAGTTCCCTCCTGATAAATATGGACATGGGTTGTGTGCCATGTTTCGGCACTTTTCTTATCTGTAAAAAAAACGAAAAAAATTCTGATCATTTGAGTGTAGTTATGGCATTAATTAGAATACAATTTTTTTTAAAAAATTGACAAAATGGCGCGTTGTTGAATTTACATACAGAAAACAGACTGTTTTTTCATTATTTTTTTATGTAAAAAATAATAAGTATTCAACGGGAAATTTTTTTTTTAGTTTATTAGTAGTTTATTTAACATAGTAAAATTAGGATGAATCGGGTAGTTTTTTTTTTTTTATGGAATCACAACATGGTGAAAAAAAATTTGAGAAGAATGAGTTTGAAGCCAAATAAGAATATTTCAATATTTTTTTTCAGATAAATGGGTTTTTAAAATATCGTCAATATCATTCCAAAAATGTGCGGTAAAAAGGTTGTTTCGAAATAAATGCAGCTTTGACAGCTTGGTCATGGATTTAAAGTACAGACGTTACTCACTTTGCAGATAAATGTGCTGTAGTTCTTAAAATATCGTCAATAATATCAAACCAAAAATTTAAAAGTATATTATTAAAGGATTCGGCCATACTATCTAAATACGAAAAAAAATCGAATTTTTCAAAAATGCTAGACTACCGGGTCCCTTTCGGTTATCTCTTTAGTACTAAGTTTCAAATGGCCATGAGTCGAGCAGACACCATGACTAGAAGTAAGTCTACCACTTGTCCATGACTCAAGCGGAGTTTTAACCCTTTCTGCATCTGATTTTTTTTGTTGTTGTGACTAATCCTCAGTGCCCAGCAGCGCGGGAACGGACACCCCATAAATAGTCTACTCATGGATGGAGGGAAAGGGGCAGCTTCTGTTGTGATGGAGGAAGTAGGTTGACTTGGCTCCAAGTCTCTGAAGAAGGAGGGTGGTGCCATGAAAACAGCTTCAAGAATTATGGCATTATTAATTTTATTCAGTAAAAAAATATAACTATTTTAGGGATTTTCTGATGATGAAGAAGTATCAATAGATGTAATATAAATACTGATATACATAAAGAGGTTTCACTATCTTAAATATTAGATATAGTTTTTATGTAGATGTTTAGATGGAATATAACTCAGTAATTAAATAATACAGTGAAATGACGAAACAGTTTCATGAATTTTGACATTATTTATTTTATTTATTTAAAAAAATATGCTTATTTTCGTGATTTTCTGATCATCAAGATTTACAAATTATTTTAGTAATACAAGTAAAGATATGCAAATATTATTTAATATTAAATAAAGATTTCTAGGTAGAGCTTCACACAGAATTTAACTCAGTACTTAAATAATACCATAAAATGATAAAACAGTTTTATGAATTTTGACACTATTTTTATTTAATAAAAAAAAAAATATTATTATTTTTTTAATTTTCTGTTCATCAAGATATAAAAGATATTTAAATCTTAACAGAGCTATATGTCTCCAAAAAGTATTTTGTTCAATATCTGTATATTCACGAGATAGTGACTTTCATATACTATTTCTGTTTTAATACTTTTCAATATTGAATTACAATTATATAATAAATTATAATTTATTTACATTAAAATCTATTTTCAATTATAAAAAAAAGAAATATATTTTCGATGGATTATTTAAATCCAAATAAAACACATGCCCCCGCGATTCTTTCACTTCATAAAGACATCTCTCAGCCTCAAATCAAACAATACTCTTTGATGACAGCAAAAGATCTTTTTCTTTCCAAATTCCAATCTATAATTATTAGCATATACATATTCAATATCCAGAATTCATTTGGGGGCTGGGGAACTTTTAATTTCCAGCGCCCCATCACAAAAATTGGCTTTTCAGGGCGCTTCCCCTTTTAACGAAGCCCATTTGAAAAGGGCTCAATTTTCATCCTGGAAAACAGGGTTGACGTGCAAGTAGCGGCCCTTGAAATCTGAAGTCCCCGGCGCAGTTATTATTTCATTACGGACCTATTTTTCAAAAAAAAAAGGGGGGGGGGCTTCTGTGAATGGGCGTATCAAGTCAGGTGGGGATGAAATTTAAATGAAAGCGCAGCATCCGTCTAGGTTGATGAAAAGAATATTATTGATTTTCGAGGAAAAGGTACCAGTGTTTAAGGTAGAATTTTGTAAAATTTATTTGTTGATATGTGTTATAGAAAAATTTCATGTCCTTATTTCTGACAGGGATTTTATGTCTAATATTTGACTACGAACAATCCCTTGTAGCTATTTAAATCATTCAATAGATTGATTCTGAAGTAGATGGTCTTTGAAATCATGACCTCAAACAATTATTTTGCTATCTAATATGCCTTCACGAATTATGGGTGGATTAGTAGACAAAATAACTATCGATATGAGATGTTCTTTCTACGTTTATTTCTATTAGAAAACTTAAGACTCTTTTGTTGTGTGGCATAGAGAAACAATCCTAAGCGTTTAGGAAATGGTTTAAGTATTGATAATGGTGCTGATGGAGTGATAATGATTTGAACAGGGAAATTTAAAACATATCATCCCGAATCATGACTGAGTGGTAAAGTGCGTCGATGGTGATAATTAGGTTTGAGATTTAATGTGCGTATCAAGTCAGGTGGGGATGGAATTTAAATGAAAGCGCAGCTTCCGTCTAGGTTGATGAAAAGAATATTATTGATTTCGAGAAAAGGTAGCAGCGTTTAATATAGAATTTTGAAAATTTACAGCTTCATATGAAATATGGCGAAATTTCATGTCTCATCTTATGACAGGGAGCCATATGCTTGTAATACTTGACCTCGAACTGTAGATATCTTATGCAAAATATTTAACCTTGTAGTTGTTCAAATTATTCATTGAATTGTAGACGGTCTTTCGAATATGGTTTCATGGATTCATGCAACTACTTTATCATTTATACCTTCACGCTGTATGGGTGGATTTTTAGAGCAAGTAACTATAGCTATGCCCGATTCGTGGCTCAGTGGCAGTATGCCTCGCTGATGTGAATTATACCATTATTAATTTTATTTAATTTTCGTCATTTTTTGATCATCAAGATTTACAAATAGTTGTAATAAAAATACACATATTGTTTTAACTATATTAAATGCTAACTATAGATTTTAAGTAGACGTTTAAATATAATTTAACTCAGTACTTAAATAATATCTTAATAAGACAAAACAGTTTCATGAATTAGGATATTATTTTCAACTATTATAATGCTGTTTCATTATTATAATGCTGTATATTATTATGCTGTTTTAATTTTTTAGTAATGAATTACAAAAATTTCATAAATTATGATTTATTTCAGTTTTGTAATAAAGATAATTTTTTTCGGTAATTTTCCGTATTCATCAATAATATTTATACAAAATAAAAGAATTATTTAAAAATTTATTTTCAATTATAATAAATGGAAATATGTTTTTCAATGAATTACTTAAATTCCAATAAACACAGGCCCCCGCGATTCTTTAACTTCATAAAGACCTTCACAGCCCTCCAATCAAACAATACTCTTTGATGAAAGTACAAAGAGTTTTTCTTTCCAAATTCCAATCAATAATTATTAGCATATATATTCAATATTCAGAATACATTTTCATAGGCTGGGAACTTTTAATTTCCCGCGCCCCATCAGACAAATCGGTTTTTCAGGGCGCTCCCTTTTTAACAATGCCCATCGGAAAAGCGCGGCATGTTTGTCATCCTCAAACACCGGGGCTGACGCGCAATTAGCCGACCTTGAAATCTGTAGTCCCTGGCGCTGTTATTATCTTATTAGGGACCTATTTTCAAAGGGGGAGGGGGGAGGCTGAGAGCGGGCATTTCAAGTCAGGTGGGGATGGAATTTAAATTAAAGCGCAGCATCCGTCTAGGTTGCTGAAAGAATCTTATTGATTTCGAAAAAAGGTACCAGTGTTTAAGATAGAGTTTTGTGAAATTTACAGGTTAATATGAGTTATGGGGAAATTTCATGTCCCTCTTTTTATGACTGTGATTTTATGTATAATACTTGACCTCGAACTGTAGATACCGTTCAACGTAATGACAGATATTCTGATATATGTTATCTAAAATTTACAATTAGTAAACATTAAAATATTTTTATTACTGTTACAAATGTAATAGATGCAATTTAAAAGTTGTAATTAGTAAACATTAGATTTTAGGCCATAAAATAAAAAGAGTTAAAATTTTATTTTTCACACGGGAACATATGTCCTCAAGCATAGAAAAAACTGCACCACTGATGTGCAATAAATTATGATGAACGGTTCGTCTTCTTTAAATTTATACAGACTCAAAACAAAATAAGATGAAGAAAGTAAAAAACTTTTTAAAAATGAATTTCTTAAAAAGTAGCAAATTATCTCCCTTTCCGTTAAGTCTAATTTTCTCTGCAGTTATCGCACAACATAATAGGAAAAAAGATATTTTGGATGAATTCCGAAAGATAGTTTTTTGTTGCAGTTGCTGTTGTTACACATCAAAAAAAGTATTGGTGACCAAGACAATTTGGAAACCACTTTAATAGCTTCTGAAAATGAGATACCAAACTTCTTATGCGCCAAACAATAAGAGCATAAAAATCTTTAAATATATTACTAAGAAAGTACCAAGAGACTAATTTGTAAATCTGAACATTTTTATACACTGGCGTGTTCATTTATCAGAGAGATTTCTTGGGAGGTGTCAGCTTAATGCTGCGGAAATTAAAGATTATGTATGCCAGATTTAGGTAATTTAATTTTTATAGTACAAAGAATAATATAATAAATCAAATATATCTTTATATTACGAAAAAATATTGTCTTTTAGTATTTCTTATATATGAAAGTCATAAAAATGAGAGGCCGTATTATTTTTTAATGGTTAATATTTTTATCTGCTGTTTCTACAACATTTTTGTAAGATATAATACTATTATTTAAAAACATACATTTTTGCATCCAAAATTTATTTTTAGAAAGAATAATTTTTATTTTAATAATGATTATTTAATCTTTTTAAAAATGCTTTACTGTTAGAAAAGTTTGATATTTTTGCATTTCTAATTTAGAAATTAAAATAGTATGAACAATTTTATTCTCCTGATGCTCATTTGCAAACATTTGCCTGGAAAGAGTAATTTGAATTTTAAATTAGATTTGTGCAGCTAACTATATGTTAAAAAATTGAAATAATAAGACGATTTCTTTCTATACATTATTGAATTTTAAAATAATTCATAAAAGCAAAAAATATTAGGAAAATTTATTATTAATAATTTAAAGGAAATGAAAGCAATTTGTTAAGGTAGCTAAAGTGGGATTTTAAAAAATAATAATTAAGAAAATCAAACTTAAATTATTTATGAATTATGTATTAAAGTGTCCGTTCAAACTTTTGGATATGTTTTTTTTTTTTTCCAAAAAAAAATTTTTGTTAATAAGCTATTACGAATTGGAAATAAAAATATCAAAAGCCTACTTGTAAATTTAATTCAATTTTTCGAATAAAAATCTTTTTTACAGACAATATCACGTTCAATTACTATCCTGGGGAATTCTGCGTAAATCATCTTTACCACCATTTAACACCTGTCAACTCTTCTTTGTTATAGGAACACCTGCCAAGCTTCTCTTTATAATAGAAATGTGCATGTTTATTAACAAAAAATATGCATTATTTTATGTCAAGTATGAAATTCATCATTTTATAGAAAATTTCAGAGAATTTTTTTTTTTTGTTTCATTTTGCTTCAAAAAAATTACTCTTTTTTTCAAAAGGCATTTTAGTCGTTGTTGAACAGTTGTCTTAGCTTTCCCACCATATATTACGAGATATCATATTCATTCGATTTATACAATGTTACACTTCTCTAAAATTAAATAGATAATAAAGCTAGTAAAATAAAAATCTTAAAAGGCTTCATTTTTTAAATTATTTCATGCAATAAATAAGAAACACGCGTGTGTCTTTCTTCCATGAAATTATCTTTATAACCCAAACAAATTCAGAAAGCTTACAAGATGGCTGAACTTTCAGCAAAAAAATCCTTCACGTTGACAGTGCAATCAATCATTCACCACGTTACCCATTCATTGCATTGAAACTCAAATGTAAGCCTTATTTTATCCAAAGACCTTCTCCATGGCGATATTTCTTTGTTGAATTCTTCAACAGGAGCAATAATTATCTGGTGTTACAGCTCGATGGTATTTGCCAGCATCAACAGAATCTTTCGCGCATGTCACAACAATTGAGGTTTCCAAATTTCATTGTTATATTAGATACTTACTGCAACAGAGCATAGTCATTTCTTCTGATATAACGATAATTTTCAAAATATTTTTACATCACCACATATTGTTGGTTTTATATCACAATACTATTCTCCGGAACGTGTTCCTACTAGGAAGAATACTTTTAAGGCTTTATGAGACGAGATATTTTTTGTTATCTTTTGAATGAAGCAAAATGCTGCTGCCACTTAAATAAAAAATACACCGCTCTACGCACATTGAACATTTTTATTAATTTTTTATCCATCTTTTATCTTCAACAGATGCAATAATTATCTGGTGTCCCAATTCGATGGTATGTGTCAGGATCAGGAACAACAACACAACACAGAGGTCACAAATATTGAAATTTCCAAATTTCTTTATTATATTAGATATTGCGACAGAGCATCGTCATTTCTTCTCATAACATGAGCATTTTCAAAATGCTCTACAACACCACTTTTTCTTGGTTTTATATCGCAATACCGTTCTACGAAACCAGGAAGAATACTTTTAAGGCTTTATGTGACGATATATTTTTAATTTTATTATCTTTAGAATGAAGCATAATGCTGCTGCCACTTAAATAAAGAATACACCATTTTACTCACATATAACTTTTTATTAATTTTTTTTATCCACCTTTTATCTTCAAAAGAGACAATAGTTATCTGGGTGTCACAATTAGTTGGCATGCGTCAGGATCAACAGATGATCAACAACAACACAGAAGTCACAAATATTGGGGTTTCCAAATTTCTTTATAATATTAGATACTGCGACAGAGCATATTTATTTCTTCTCATATCACGATGATTTTCAAAATGTTTTATTTCTATTGGGATGGTGCAAAATTATCAGGCGTTTCGCTGACGTGCTATATTCTAATAAAAATTTACAATAGTTTATAAATTCGCGAACGAAAATATCCTTCTAGCTTACAAAATGCGTATCTATAATCATGCTCATATTCGTAATATTATGCAGTGGCGATGAACCATGGCTTCTTTTAAAAAATCTCAAGAGAAAAAGAAAGCCTGCGTTTCGCCAGGAGTTATACCAAAAGGAATAACGAAGGACGTGAACTGTAAGAAGGCAACGAGGTTTGTTTGCTGAAGAAGCTGAATCATCCATTAGGAAATCATCTTATACGGGAATTGTTATTGGCGGAACGGTGACGATGAGCGTAAACAGTGTCGGATTCCAAACAAAAACAGCAAGCGGCAATTTAACGTCAACAGCGATGTTTATCTAGCTAAATTCGACCGCCTTCACTCTGCAATCAAGACGAAAAGACCGCACAAAAAGACTATTTATAAGAACGCCTGACAACTATGCATCAACCATCAACACAATATTTTTATGAGAAAACCTGGAAAATTTCGACCTACGCAAACTTCCTGTGAATGCGTGATGTTTTGGTCATATTGGTAAAATAGCCATTACTTCGTTTCGAAATCTGTGATTGCAATTGACGTCGACGACTGGTTAGAATCCAAACCCTCCTACATTCTAATTGAGCCCATAATTATTGGACCACGATTCGGATTGCGATCTATCAGTATTTGTCAGTAGATTTTTTTTTTTTTTATTTTTATATTTATTTAAATTTTCTGCAAGAGAAAAGATTCGATTAAAGTTGATATACTTTTTGCAAACAGACGTGATTTATAAACGCTGATTGGTTTAGTTTGAATGCATTAGGAACACAATCGATTATGACAACAAGTTTGTGATACTAATATGACATGGTTGCTTAAATTTCTAATACCAGAGAAAAACTGTTATGAAAATGTAATTTTATTTGAATCATTTATAAAAATAATCATTTAAAAACATTTATAACTCAATTCTGAGAATGAAGATTACTTCTGAAACAGTAACTCAAGCTGTCAATAATCTTACTATGCTATTAGCTTAAAAAAGCACTCTTTTTTATTTGAACCTGAATCGATATGGATGTTTTATGTAATATGTCTGCTCTATGTTGGGATGTCTGTTATAGTGGGAATGCCATTTTTATAATTTAGCATTTTAATAAATGGTAATTTTGGAAGACTATCTATCCAGGAATATACTATTTAGTCTAAAACGTGACACTTATATATCAATCAGAGTCAAAAAATTGGATGATGATTACCATAATTCAAAGGAACTCCATAAGTTTAAGAATTAACAAGGCCGCTTTAGATCAATCGTACGTGCGTTATTAATAAGTTAAAAAAAAATGTCATATATTTACAAAAATTAAATTTTATTATAGACTTTAACGTTTAGCTCATACGACAATTTCATACAACACTTTCAACAGTTTATACAATTCAATTTTCATCAGTGATGCTCCTTTCTCCAAGCAAGCATGAAATTCAGTGAAAGTTTTGGAAAGACACTACCCGACTAAGGCCACTACCCCTTATACCCTCTTCCCATACCTACAAAATTTATGGAATATAACCATCTAGTCAAAACCGCAACACGCATACCAAGCAAAGACAAAGGAATATTCAATGATGATTACTGGAATTCGTAGAATCTCCATAAGTTTAAGAGTTAACAAGGCCGCTTCAGATCAATCGTACATGCGTTATAAATAGGTTTCATATATTTCAAATAGGTTTCATATTCAATACAAATTTCATATATTTACAAAATATTCAATTTTATTATAGCTTTAGTTATTAGCGCATACGACAAGAATTAAACAATATACTTTGATAATCATTCATAACACGTGTCAATATTGATGTCTGACGATTCAATTTTGATCAATGATGCTCCTTTCTCCAAGCAAGCATGAAATTCAGTGGAGGGGAGGGCGTAGAACTCAATTCGCATAACCATTGCTGAAAATGTATGGCGCCAAAATTACTAATTACCTTGGAAGTGACTGGAATCGGTAAGTTTGTAAGGCAATAGAGAGAGTGGGGGAGGAGGGGTGTAATTATATCTACAACAAGGGGAAGGAAAAGTTTTAACAAAAGTTGGAAAATACAGCCTTCCGACTGATATCCCATGCTAATGAGACTTTGGCGGCGTTGGCTTATTAAAAAGGAAGAATACTTTGTTTCTATGTGTATACCTTAAAAGAGACGATGCTTTTTTTTTTAAGGAAGGAAACTGTGAAGTCTTGTTCGAGCTTGATAAATTTGAGAAAGATCGAAAAATAAAGTTTTTACCTAGTTTTACTGAAGTGTGAGATGTTTAGTTGAAAAGTTTCGGAGAAAATCGTATTTCTTCTAATTAAGAAGTTGCAGAATTTAAATTTAAAAATCTGAAGGAACGTTATTTTTTAAATGTCGCAACATTTATGATATTTTATAATGTATTGAAGTCTTGGAATAACAGGTACTTTTATCTGGTGTCTACTAGGTTTAGTTTGTGGCTCTAGGGTCATGTTTTGCATACTTCAGGCTAATTAATCCGATACCTACAATTTAACATGTATTCCGAACCCCTCCTTGCAACCTCTAGTATTTGAACCTGATGCATGTGGTACCAATGGCCAAAATGCTAGCCAATCGGCCGTCTGTGATAAAAGAAGATGAGCAAGAAGACAATCACATTTCAAGGTAAAACATCCAGATCCATTGTTATTGAATCCAGATTCATATATTTGAACTTATGAAATCGAAAAAAAAAAAAATGCTATGTTACATATATAGTTCAATAATTTAAAGAGAGAAGAAAAATCTCAATTTCAATGGTTACTATAGCTGTGCAAAGTGGTACATGATATTGTGCTGTTGGAATTCGTAAGACTTTTAGAGAAACACGCTAAGTAGCGTTACTCACGTAAGAAACCTCATTCCTTCTGGATAGAGCACTAGACAATTGGCTATGCGTTAAATTCAGCATTATTCAAAGTGTCAAACAATGGTTTCCTACAAAACAGATAAATTACGTTATCACAATCTTAGCAAACATTCTAAGAGTGTAACTAGGGGTTTTCATCTGATCACATTCAACTCAATAAAAGATATATCTTGGCTTAGAAACTTGAAAATTTCATCCACAGAATAGATACGAAAAAGTGGTTTATGTAACATATGAAAATGATAGGTCACATTTCTCTGGATGTTTATGGTTTTTATGTTGATGATGATAATCAATGCTGATTATGATCAATAATTATGATGATTATGATCAAATAATCAATGCAAATCTGATGATCATCAGATTTATAGCCAGTTGAACATGTGTGAGAAATGATAAGGTTCTAGATAAGTCCGGAACACCATAATTCGTTGATAGTTGCCGTGAATAATTCAGTAGAATATCTCGCAAAACGAAATTTGAAATTGATGCACTATTTATAATAGTATAGTTGTATAAGAGCATGCATTGCAGAATGAGAGTAAGAATATTTGCTTTACCTAGATGTATACACGTTTGCAACGAAGAATGTTAGTAACCTTTATCACAACTTACATAGATGAATACAAGCATGCATTGCAGAATGATATTAATAATATTTATCTTATACTCTCAAGAGCCAAAACATTATGACCACCCCTACATTTTGCAATGAACTCGCCTGAATGACGTGGAAGGCACTTGATCAGGTGGAAGTGGTATTTAACTGCTGCTGGAGAGTCTGAAGAATCATTCTTCCACTTACTTCTGTGTGTGATGGGAAAGACTGAGGATCTAAGCGACTTTGATAGAGGGCAGATTGTAATGGCTCGAAGGCTCGGAACAAGTATTTCGAAACTACACGACTCGTGGGTTGTTCGCGATCTACAGTTGTTAGTACTTCTGCAAAGTGGATGAATGACGGTGACGACATGGTGTTGGACGTCCACACGCTATCAAAGAAAAAGGTCGTCGGAGACTGTCTCGCATAGTGAAGCAAAACCGGAGCCAGACAGTGGCTCAGCTGACAGCCCAATACAATGCAGGGCCAAGTAGAATAGTATCGGAGCACACTGTTCAGCGGACACTGTTGGATATGGGGCTACGCAGCAAACGTCCCACTCGTGTGCCTTTGCTGACCAAGCGTCATCGCCAACTGCGCCTGCGCTGGGCCAGGAACATCGTGATTGGTCCATGGATCAGTGGGAGAGAGTTGCCTGGTCAGATGAATCACGGTTTGTGCTTCAACACGCCGATGGCCGTGTCAGGATACGCCGTCTTCCAGACGAACAGTTGCTCCCTCAATGTACAGTAGGTCATACACAGGCCGGTGGTGGAGGTATTATGCTTTGGGGGACGTTCTCTAGGGCGTCTCTGGGACCCGTGGTTGTGGTAGAGCAGACCATGAATGCTACAGGGTAGCTGAACATCATTGCGTACCAGTTGCACCCTTACATGGCTTCTGTTTTTCCATCTGGAAATGGAATGTTCCAACAGGACAACGCCCCTTGTCACAAGGCTAAAATTGTGTTGGAGTGGTTCCAGGAACAGGATGCTGAATTCCAGTTAATGTCCTGGCCGCCTAACTCACCGGATGTCAATCCGATAGAGCACATTTGGGATGTTAATGGGACGGCAGCTCAGAGTTCAGAGACCACCAATTCGCAATAACTCGGATTTGCGTGACCGTTGCTTAAACATCTGGTACAATCTGTCTCCGCTAATCTACCAAGGACTTGTTCGGACTCGCTATTGACAGGTGGTCATAATGTTTTGGCTCTTGAGTGTATATACCAGTACAAGTTTACAAAGGGAAAGATGTACATGGAATTTTTATTACCCTTGGTTGTCAGTACTATGCGTTGTTTTGCTTTCAACGCATAGCCCAAAATCATCAATTGTATTTGATAACATTGTCAAGTAAGAGCTTAAAAAGCATTTGGCAGTTCATAATATTGTCTGTGCCGACCAGGGTACTATTGAACATCCGCTTTTAGAATCACCGTCAAAGGAATTCTTCACATGGAAGGGAAGAATATTTTTAGAAAATTCAAAATAGTTTTTTACAGTGTCTCTGCAACGTGTGACTACGCACTGTTATATTGAAAAATGATTTTGTTGTGTCTTTTCATTTTATGGTTTCTTCTCATCTTATTATGACCATTTCTCTTTTAACTCAGCTAAATGCAAGAATTGCAATCTATAACCTTCACCAGATTTTCACAGCTGATGATAGTTTTTTTTTTTTTTTTTCATCAAAGTGATCTTAGATTTCCAAATCAAAATCACTACCTTTGAAAATTTTATATAGCTTTTGACAAGTACTTTCAATGATGCATATATCCGTAACCTTTTCCGACAAGTCGAAACTCTTCAGTTGCATTTTCTTTTATTTCTAATTTCCTTTTATTAATTTAGCTTTAGACAGATTTAAATATCAATTGTATATAAGTTTTCACAATTTAATTAAATTGGACAATAAGGAATGATGATAGTTATTTTGTCATGAAATTACTCGCAGTTGACAGTCTGATCCTTCTGGTAATAATATTATTTGCGTCACTTATTAATTAAGTTTAGTATCTATATTTTATCAGAGAGTTTTAACAGCTGATGACTGTTTTGTTATTGACCACAATGGTCTTGGATTTCCGTATCCTCACCACTTTTGCATCTTTTATACAAATTTTTCAGGTTTTACCAATTAATGCATATACTCGTAAGCTTCTATAACAAGTCAAAACTCTTCAGTTGAATTTTATTTTATTTTTAAAGAGAACTGTAAACTCCCTGCCATTTTGTTATCAATATAACTTTTGACATATTTAAATATAAAATGTATGCATGTTTTTAAAAATTTAATGAAATGAGACATTAAGACACGATGCCAATTTTTGTCAAGAAATGAGTTGTCAGCTTGATCCTTCTGACAATAATATCAGTTACCAGTTGCGTCATATATTAATTAAGTTTAATATCAAATATTTTATCAAAGGAATAAAGAAATTAGTTATAATTGAACGTATAGGTGAAAGTTAATTATAGTTGCAAAAGTGAGCAAGTATGAAGTTTCTTTTAATATTTATGCTAATTACTGCTTCACATATGACTTACAAAAAAATTAAATTTCTTTAAACTTGATTAATTAAAGAGAAGCATGTTTTGGAAGTTTGATTTTGAGAAGTGCCAATATTTAGCTTAGTAATAAGAAATTGTTTTATTTTTCATAATTTTTTTTGTTGTAAGACCTATGACGTGAGTTTCTTATGTTAACTATGATTTATGTTATAAAATAACAAGTAGTCTTATTTTTTTTAAGTAGACTTTTATGACAAATTTTAATTAGCGTTTTTATATCATGCTCAGTTTTTAAGTTGTGATTGATTAATGAGATGTCAGAAGTTTTTTGTCATTTTGTGTCATATATGATGACAGAATCAGTAATAGTTTGTCAAAAGCTTCAAATATTTATGTATCTTCGAAAATCTTGTTAATGTTATCTTCTGAAAAAAAGTAATTAATATTTATAGATTTTTTTTTGAATAATGAATAACATTTTTCTCCTTGAATTACATTATTAACCTTAAACTTTAAAAATTCCTGACAAGTTAATATCATATCAGTAGGTTAATATTTTCAATTATAATTATACGAGAAGAGTGATTACACTTTGGAAAAGCTTTTTTAGGGTGATTTCTCGTATGAGTATGTCCCAAAAAAATCTTAAAAATTTAACTAATAACCTGTTTATTTAGATAAGATATTATATCTCAATTTCTAAATCTACTCTTTCTTCAAAGGAATAACATTGACAGTGTCGGTGAAATAAATTTACGTATTCAGACAGCAAGAAAGTATATAAAATGAATGTACCAGAACTATATAACAGCAAATATTGTTTTAATTATCTTAAACATTAGACAGACACTTGCAGTTAATGTTTCCTGGAAGACATTTGTAGACAATATTTACTGATTCAAGGGGACCCTGATGGTCTAGCGCCCGTGAATTCAGGTTTTTTCCAGGAGTTTTCGGGATTTTTTCTTGAATGAAAACAATGAACAATGTTATTCAAAATTTATAGATTATTAAATCACTTTAATAGAATACAAAAAAAAAAAAAATTATAATTAAAAACTTTTAAGTAGTTAAGGAGTGGAGCTGAAGTTGCCCTCCTGATAAATATGGACATGGGTTGTGTACCATGTTCTGGCTTTTTCTTATCTGTAAACAAAAAACGAAAAAAAGTTTCTGATCAGTCTGCGCGTAGTTATCGCAGGAACTAGAATAAAAAAAATACAAAATACAAAATGGCGCGTTGTTGAAATTTACAAACAAAAAACAGACTATTTTTTTCATTATTTTTTGTATGTAAAAAATAAGCAGTATTCAACGGGAAAACGTTTTTTTAGTTCCAGTGTTAGGTACTGTTGTATTGAATAACATAGTACAATTTGCGATGAATCAGCCGAATAGTTTTTTTTTTTTATTTTTGCCTCACCGTGCGGAAAAAGTAGTTTCGAGATAAATGCATTTGATTGGTTTGGTTTGTCGCTCTACGGTCATCTTATGCACACTTTGGGCTAAACAGACCGGGACCTACAGTTAACGTGGATTCCGAACCACTCACAAACATCCATGCCACCGTCAGGATTCAACCTGAAGCCTGGGATACCAAAGGCCAGAGCGCTAGCCACTTGGACCACCAGGCCGCAAATGCATTTGAAGTTTAAGATAAGCATATTCTCAATATGGGGTTAGTAAGCGTATTCTCAGCTATATGGCCTGAGTAACTAATATATCATCAATATCATTACGAACCCGAAAAAATGTAATAGTATATTCTTAAAGGATTATACTAATGAAATATCGAAAAAAATCGAATTTTCAAAAATGCTGGATTACCATGTCCCTTTCGGTTATCTGTTTAGTACTAAGCTTCAAATGGCCATGAATCAAGCAGACACCATGCCTGGAAGTAAGTCTACCACTTGTCCACGACTCAAGTAGAGTTTTAAACCTTTCTTGCATCTGATTTGCTTTTGTTGTTGTGACTAATCTCAGTACCCAGCAGCGCGGGACGGACATCCCATGAATAGTCTACTCATGGATGGAGGGAAAGCGGCAGCTTCTGTTGTGATGGAGCACCAGTAGGTTGACTTGGCTCCGAGTCTCTGAAGAATGAGGGTGGTGCCATGAAAACAGCTTCATGAATTATGGCATTATTAATTTTATTTAGTAAAAAAATATAACTATTTTAGGGATTTTCTGGTCATCCAGATATGCCAATAGATGTAATAGAAATACTAATATACATAAAGTGGTTTCACTACCATAAATATTAGATATAGTTTTTATGTAGATGTTTAGATGGAATATAACTCAGTAATTAAATAATACCGTAAATTGATAAAACACTTTCATTTATTATGATATTATTTGTTTTATTTAAAAATAAATATGTAATATTTTTATGATTTTCTGATCATTAAGATTTACAAATAGATTTAATGCAAATACAAATATTGTTTTAACTATTTTAAGTAATAGATATTGATTTTTAGGTAGGATTTATATAGAATTTAACTCAGCTTATATTTAAAATGGCAAAATAATTTCATGTATTATGATGTTTTTAATTTTATTAAGTGAAAAAAGTTTTTATTTTTGTGATTTTGTGATTATCAAGACATAAAAGATACGTAAGATTTAATAAAAGTATACACCTCAAAAAATGTATTTATTTCAATATCTAAATATTCAGTGAATGAATAATTTTTGATAGACTATGAGATAGTATTGCAATTTTAATATTGAATTATAATAATTGGTATTGTTGTTTTAATATTTTTTAATATGATTTATTTTATATTACGATTCATTTTAATTGTACAAGAAAGAAAATGCTCGGTATTTAACAATAATATTTGAGCAATATAAAAAAAATATAAAAACATACAAAAAAAAAGTAAGTATGCTTTTCAATGAATTATTTAAATTCAAATAAACACACGCCCCCACGATTCTTTAACTTCACAAAGACATCTTCCAGCCTCAAATCAAACAATACTCTTTGATGAAAGCACAAACAGCTTTTCTTTCAAAATTCCAATCAATAATTATTAGCATATATATTCAATATCCAGCATTCATTTGGGGGCTGGGGAACTTTTAATTTCAGCACCCCATCACAAAAATTGGCTTTTCAGGGCGCCCCATTTTAACAAGCCAAATCAGAAAAGGGCTGTATTTTTCATCCTCGACTTTAAATAGGCGGGAGTACTATTCTGTTTTAATATTTCTTTATTATCGAATTACAATAATTTCATAAATTATGATTTATTTTTATTTTATAAAGAAGATAATTTTGGGGATATTTTGTGTATTCATTAATATTATTCATGCAAAGCCCATCTATTTCAACTGTAAAAAAAGGAAAATATGATTTTCAATGGATTATTTAAATTGACCCCCCCGCGATTCCAGGTTGATTTCCAGCCTCAAATCAAACAATACTCTTTGATGAAGCCAAAGAGCTTTTCTTTCAAAATTGATCAATAATTATTAGCATATTTATTCAATATCCAGGATTCATTTTTGGGGAACTTTTAATTTCCCGCGCCCCATCACAAAAATTGGCTTTTCAGGGGCTTCCCTCTTTAACGAAGCCCATCTGAAAAGGGCTGTAGTCCTCCACCGGGGCTGACACTTAATTATGGCCTTGAAATCTGAAGTCCCGGACCAGTAATTATTTTTACGGACCCATTTTTCAAAAACAGGGGGTGGGGGCTGTGAATGGGAGCATCAAGTCAGGTGGGAATAGAATTTAAATGAAAGCGCAGCATCCGTCTATATTGCTGAAAAAGCATCTTATTGATTTCAAGAAAAGGTACCAGTGTTTGAGATAGAATGTTGTAAAATTTAAGGTTACGGAGAAATTTGGAAAAATTTCATCTTTCTCTTTTTATGCATGGAATTATGTGCAATACTTAATCTCGAATTGTAGATGCCTTATGCGTAATTTTGGCCCTTGTAGCAGTTCAAATCCCTCAATGGATTGAAATAGACACCGGAGGTCTTTTGAATCATGGTTTCTAGCAACTTTTTATCATGTAACCTTCATGCAGTATGGGTGGTTTTGTAGAGAAAGTAGACAGTGAGATGTGCTAGCGACAAACTAAGCCAAACCATATCCTTATCCCTCCATCAGCATCCTCATCAATACCTCCATCATTACTCTGTACTGCAATTAAGGTAGAATTTGGAAAATGTAACAGGTTGATATAAACCATACCCCTCTTTTTTATGCCAAGGATTTTATGTATAATATTTGGCCTCTAATAATCCCTTGTAGATCATCAAATCATTTTTATTGATTACGTAGTACACCGGGGCTGACGCTTAATTAGCTGGTCTTGAAATCTGAAGTCCCGGGCGCAGTTATTATCTCATTACGGGCCCATTTTTAAAAAAAAACAGCGGGTGGGGGGCTGTGAATGGACGCATCAAGTCTGGTGGGGATGGGATTTAAATGAAAGCGCAGCATCCGTCTAGGTTTCTGAAAGAATGTAATTGATTCTGAGAAAAGGTACCAGTGTTTAAGATAGAATTTTATAAAATGTACTTGTTGATATGAGTTATAAGGAAATTTCATGTCCCTCTTTTTAAGACAAGGACTTAATGTATAATATTTTAACTTGTAGTTTTCAAATCATTCAACGGATTGAGCTTGATGCACACAGTCTTTCAAATCATGTCTTCAAGCAACTGTTTTATCCTTTATACCTTCAAGCAGTATGGTTGGTTAGGTAGTGAAAGTAACTATGGATGTGAGAAGTTCTGTCGGCATTAATGTCAATGCAATTGGTGAATATTAAAGTGTTTTGTAACTGAATTCTTCATTTTTAAGGTATAAATTTTTAGCGTTATAAAACTGGCAGTAAAAAGTCAGGGTTGTTGAAAACAATGTTATTTATTTTGAGAAAATGTACCAGTGTTTAAGGCAGAATTTTGTAAAATTTACTTATTGATATGAATTATAGTGAAATTCCATGTCTCTCTTTTTTTATGCCAGGGATTTTATGTATAATACTTGACCTCGGACTGTAGATACTTTACATATAATATTTGACCTTCTAGCTGTTCATATCACTCAATGGATTGAACTAGACACAGATTGTCTTTAGAATCATGGCTTCAAACAACTGGTTTATCATTTATATCTTCACGCAGTATGGGTGCTTTGATAGAGAAAGTAGATATGGGAGATGTTCTAGCGGCAAACTAAGCCAAACCATATCCTTATTCCTCTATCAACATCATCATCAATACCTCCATCATTACTCTGTTCTTCATTTACGATAGAATTTTGTAAAGTTTACAGGTTGATATGAATCATGTCCTCTCTTTTATGCCAGGGATTTTATGTATAATATTCGACCTCTAACAAGCCCTTGTAGCTGTTCAAATCATTCAATGGATTGAACCTGATGTAGACTGCCTTTCGAATTATGGTTTTGAATAACTGTTTTAGCATTTATACCTTCTCGCAGTATGGGTGGCTTGGTAGAGAAAGTAACTATCGATATAAGAGATAATTTCTGCATTAGGATACACAAATGCGGGTAGTTCCCTGTAAAAGTCCTCCCTGCACACAATGCCCTCCTTCTTCAGTCACTCGGAGCCATGTCAGACTTCTACCAACGAGTGATTCATCAATTGATAAGACAGGTGTTTTCTGCGTTAATATCTATTTAATTTACAGATATTAAAAGTATTTTTAATTGTTAGAGGACTTTTTGTATATCAATTCTTCTTTTTTTGTACGACATAATTTTTATCATTATAAAAGTGATAGAGAAAGGATATTTGTAGAAAGGCATACATACCATTTGCAGTGTGATTCAGAAAAAATTATTTCTTGATTTCCTTATCATATATACAAGTGTAATAAAAATACAGATATACATATATTATTTATCTATCTTAAATTTTAAATGTAAATTTTTAAGTGGATATTTAGATAGAATTAAACTCAATACTTAAATAATGTATTAAAATGACTAAACAGTGTCATGAATTTTGACATTATTTATTTTATTAAAAAAATATGTTTGTTTTTCTGATTTTCTGTTCATCAAGATACAAAACATACTAAAGATCTAATAGAACTATATATCTCTATATGTATTTAGTTCAATATTTATATATTCCTGGGATAGTGACTTTTAGATAGTTTTGCTGTTTTGATATTTTTTTCAGTATTGAACTAATTTCATAAATAATACATTTTTAATTTTATAATAAAAGAGCATCTTGTGGGGTATTTTCGATATTCATCAATATTATTCATGTAAAATTAAAAATATATATATAAATCTTTAAAAAATAATTTTCAATGAAAAAAAAAAAAAAAGGAAATATAATTTTCAATGGCATATTTAAATTCAAATAAACACAGGCCCCTCGATTCTTTCACTGCTATAAATACATCTCTCAGCCTCAAATCAAACAATACTCTTTTATGAAAGCACAAAGAGTTTTTTTTTTTTTCAAATTCAATCAATAATTATTAGCATATATTTTCAATATCCAGAATTCATTTCGGGGCTGGGGAACTTTTAATTTCCCGCGCCCCATCAGTAAAATTGGCTTTTCGGGGCGCTTCCTTTTTAACGAAGCACATTTGAAAAGGGCTGAATTTTTCATCCTCGAACACCGGGGCTGACGCGCAATTAGCGGGCCTTGAAATCTGTAGTTCCTGGCGCAGTTATTATCTCATTAGGGACCTATTTTTCAAAAGGTGGGGAGGGGGTGCTGTGATTGGGCGCATCAAGTCAGGTGGGGATGGAATTTAAATGAAAGTGCATCATCCGTCTAGGTTGCTGAAAAGAACGTTATTGATTTTGAGAAAAGGTACCAGTGCTTGAGCTAGAATTTTGTAAAATTTACAGGTTGTTATGAATTATGACGAATTTTTTTTTTATATCTGAGATTTTATGCATAATACTTGACCTCAAAAATCCTTTGTAGCTGTTCAAATCATTCAACAGATTGGACCTGTTGTAGACAGTCTTTTGAATCATGGCTTCAAACAACTGCTTTGTCATTTATACATTCACGATGGAATGGTAGGTGGTGGTCGATGAATCGAATGGTCGATGGTGGTTTGGTAGAGAAAGTTAGATAGGCGAGATATTCTTTCTGCAATAATGTCTGTTCAATTTATGTCAATATATATTCATTTTTGTAAGCAAATTTAGAGTATAAAAAATATATATTAAGGGAGTGCAAATATTACATTTTTAAAGTATGAAAAAATACTTTGATAAGATAAATATTTTTATAGATTGATGAGTTCAAAAATGTTATTGAATTTATTTTACAAATTCATTCGGACCACTAGTAAAAATCTCAGTACATAAAATTATGGCAAATAGCAAGGAGTTTGAAGTTGGTATGGAATATCTGACTCAGAAGGCGGGAATTTTTACCTGTTCATGACCCCTGGTGACGATTCGGGTAGCTTCACTTCGACAATTATAGAGGACCATGCAAGAATGGGGCAATTACACATAAATATCCTCTTGGAAAGCAATGGAAGTAATGGCAATATCTCTCGTCAGTGAGCTGTTAGCAGCATACATAATGAAACACAAAACTCACCAATGCACCACAAAAAAAATAGCTAGTGTTCTACCAGCTGTTCAATGGTCAGATGAGAATTCGGATTACAACCGGAAATGGACGAATCGATAACTTTATAAAAGGTACTAGTCAGATAAACGCAGTTCAAAGCAATTTTGAATGAAAAGGTTTAACAATCATTGTAGAATTTTGTTTGATTTTTCTTCTGATATTATTGTAGTGTAATTTTCTTCCGACATTAATTTTAATTATTAAAAATTAAAAATTATTTTCATTGTAATATAATCTTCTCTGAATATAATATTCATAATAGTACGATAGATTGCAAAAAAAAAAATAATTTTTTTAAAATGAAATGACACATAATTAACAAATATTGAATTTCTTAGATCAAACAAATTTAAATAATTAAATAACATAATTCTACGATGTAAGAGGCGGTCTATTTTGAAGAAATTGATTTGCGATTCACCAAAACGCCATGTATCATTTTGTAAGGCCACTATTTCTAGCTTTCAAAATAATTTAGAAAGACCTAATAATAGCCAAATCAAAAAGCCTTTCCCGAAAAATAAACTTTGTTATAAAAGAGAAATTCTCAAACAAAGCGAGATTTTATCAATCTTTTTTTTGTTTACAGGTTCAAAGCTCAAATTGATGTTGCAGTTTTCTTTCGATTTTTTTGTGAGCACAAGCTACAGATTCTGAAGTTTGGTGGTCAAAAATAGGTAACACAATGAGATTAAACAATAGGTTACACAATGAGATTTCGTTTAAAAATTTAAACATAAATCAACTCTACGAAAGTTCATCAACATTTTACCTCGTTTACGGTCACGCTTCAGCCAAATTTTCATATTAATGTTCCTATCGTTGGAGTTGACAATGCGATTTTCAACAGAGTCTGATTTCAGGTAGAAAAATTAGCAAAGTATAAATGGGAGGGGGGGGGAAGAAACCAAGATCGAAAAATAGTATTTTAAAGCTGTTAAAGTAATATTTATTAAAATTTAACCAATATTTACCTGTTTTTAATGGCAACCCAAAATTTCTTTCAGGCTTCTCATATCATTATGAAGCCCAAACAATAGTAGCTCTGACTGTCATAAGCCAGATTTGGCATAACCTTAAGAATTTTTTTAAATATTTTCCATTTCAGCTTTGAAACTTAAAATATTTCCAATTTCAAGAAAGTCCAGAAAAACAATTCAATGACATAATTGGGCAATTTAATCAACGTTAAGAAGAAATTGTACATACGAAAGCAAAAAGAGAATACAGCGAGTTTCATATATAAGTAGCATTTTTCAAAAGAGAAGAGTTATAGCATTTCATTCCCGGAATGCACTTACTTTAAAAAGCACATAATAACAAAACGTCACTCAAATTTGACATCAGACAAGCAGTTAGTTATATTATATGTAATTAGAGTTTTGTACTAATGAGAACAACCCATCTCTCAAATCTGATAGCAGATATTCGGTATCATGTATAAATGAGGAAATTAGCGAATATCTGTGCGACCTGCACTAAACGAAACAAATACAGATTGAATATGATATACTATGTGTTGTTACATTGTGGTGATAGACCACGAGTTGAGAAATGTCTACTCCAATGAGATGTGAGGGAAGCTCACCTCCCTCTTGATGGAATTTTTAAAGGGAGGGCGGAGTTTTCCGCCTGTTTTCAAAATGAGCCCTTTGTGATTTCGTGAATCACGCCTTATGATAGCTAAAATCTGATGCAGACCAGGTGTTTAGATACGTCGTAGATTCGAGAATTCTGAAATGTTCGAAATTGGAGTGAACTGAGCTTGTGTATCTAATTTATATCCTGAATTTTCATTTTTTTTAAACAGAGTTCTGTAAATATATACACTCAAGAGCCAAAACATTATGACCACCTGTCAATAACGAGTTGGTCCACCTTTGGGCGCAACACAGCTTCAACCCACCTTGGCATGGATGCCATAAGTCCTTGGTAGATGGCCGGAGACAGATTGTACCAGATGTTTAAGCAACGGTCACGCAAATCCGAGATATTGCGAATTGGTGGTCTTTGAACTCTGAGCTGCCGTTCCAGGACATCCCAAATGTGTTCTATCGGATTGCGATCCGGTTAGTCAGTTAGGCGGCCAGGACATTAGCTGGAATTCAGCATCCTGTTCCTGGAACCACTCCAACACAATTTTAGCCTTGTGACAAGGAGCGTTGTCCTATTGGAACATTCCATTTCCAGCTAAAAAAACAGAGACCATGTAAGGGTGCAACTGGTCCGTAATGATGCTCAGCTACCCTGTAGCATTCATGGTCTGCTCTACCACAACCACGGGTCCCAGAGACGTCCAAGAGAACGTCCCCCAAAGCATAATACCGCCACCACCGGCCTGTGTATGACCTTCTGTCCATTGAGGGAGCAACTGTTCGCCTGTAAGACGGCGTATCCTGACACGGCCATCGGCGTGATGAATGACAAACCGTGATTCCTCTTACCAGGCAACTTTCTCCCATTGATCCATTTACCAGTCACGATATTCCCGGGCCCAGAGCAGGCGCAGTTGGCGATGACGCTTGGTCAGCAAAGGCACACGTGTGGGACGTTTGCTGCGTAGCCAACAGTGTCCGTTGAACAGTGTGAACTCTACTTGGCCCTACATTGTATTGGGATGCTGGCTGAACGAGACAGTCTCCGACGACTTTTTCTTTGATAGCGTGTGGACGTCCAACACCATGTCTTCTGCTGGTTTCACCGTCATTCATCCACTTTGCATAAGTACTAACAACTGCAGATGGCGAACAACCCACGAGTCGTGCAGTTTCGGAAATACTTGTCCCAAGCCTTCGAGCCATTACAATCTGCCCTCTATCAAAGTCGCTTAGATCCGCAGCCTTTCGCATCACACACAGAAGTAAGTGAAAGAATGATTCTTCAGACTCTCCAGCAACAGTTAAATACCACATCCACCTGATCCCGCGCCTTCCACGTCATCCAGGTGAGTTCATTGCAAAATGTATGGGTGGTCATACTGTTTTGGCTCTTGAGTGTATATATATATACAGTCTGAGTAAATCTTTAAGGCCAGTTGACATTTTTAGAAAATGGAAACATTTAAACTGAAGAATTAAAATACCATTTGATTTATAATTATTGAGCTTAAATAAAAGTAAAAAAGTAGAAAAATTAATTTGCAAATATTTTATTATTAGAAAATATTACAGAACACACAGATTAATATTTGAGCCTGAGTAAAAACTTTAAGGCCAACATAGAAAATAATATATAAGAAAATTTACAAATTCTTAGAAGGTTGTGTAGGAGCCATTACTGAATTACCTCAAATATTCTTGTTTTCATGGATAAAACGAGTTTTTGACAAAGGGTGGGTTCGGTTTTATACCATTCATCTTCGATAGTAGATTTCAGCTCTGTTGTTGATGTAAAATGTCTCCCATTTGCATAAACTCTTCTTGCTAAGTCAGCCCAAAGGTTCTCGATTAGGTTGAGGTCAGGTGATCTAGCTGGCCATTTCGCAGTTTAAACATTGTTGACTTGGAACCAATTGTTTGTGCTGTTACTCGAATGGATCGGTGCATTGTCTTGCTGATATTTCCAATTTTCTCCAGCAAGATATTCAGCATTTGGCAAAAGATGATTTTCTAGGACATTTTGGTATCCTTGTGAATTCATTCCACCTGTAACGAATGCAATTGAGCCGCACTATGGTAAGAAAACAGCCCCAAGTCATGACAGACCCTCCACCTAATTGGCGCTTGGAGAATATTTCTTTTTCATTTCTTATATCATGCCAGTAGAAATTCCAGCCATCTGGTCCAACCAAATTCCATTTTTTTTTTTCGTCAGAAAAATAATTTCTATCCATTGTTTGTCCCAGGTCATGACTTTCTGGCCAAAGTTCAAACGCTCTATTTTAAGTCTCTGCAGTAACTGAGGCTTAGTCAATTTTGCTGTATAAGTGTACCTTCCAGACCTTCTAATTGTGTTATAAATCGTTTTTTGACAAACTTTTAAACCTGTCGTCGGAATCAGTTTCCTGGTTGAGTACTTTCCAGTAGATGCAAGTTGGCAAACTCTTCTTTTTCATCACGCGAGGACAAAGCTTTAGGTCTTCCCCGGTATTCTTTTACCATAATTGTCTTTCAATTTTAAAAAATTGCTGACTACAGTCTTTGATCTTCCTATCTTTATCGCAATAGCACGACTACTCATTCCTGTTGAAGACAAAGCTTCGATCTGTCCTCTTCACGATCAGTTAACTTACCCTTCGCCATCTTCACAAAAATCACCAATACTTGGAAGAAACGTATGACAAATATGAAAATTGCAAGCTAGTAGTTGCAATGGTAATTACACGATTATATTATATTTATTTTTAAAAAATAACTGGTGGCCTTAAAGTTTTTACTCAGGCAGAAATACTAACTTTGTAAATAACCACATGTTTCTCATAATTATGTATTTACAAATTATGTTTACAGCATTTATTTCTTATCAATGAACTTTTAATAGTTAATATTATTTGAATCCTTTTATTTCATTTCACATTTTCTCAAAATTTTACTGGCCTTAAAGTTTTTACTCAGGCTGTATATAATTTTGTAAGTAAAAATTAAAGTGTTCCCATGAACCATCTTTTGAAGCCTTATATGTATAGTATAGATAGACGTTACAATATATATATTGACCAATGGAAACAAAGTTAAGTATAGTTGCAATTGCTTTCAGAAGACTAATTAACAACGTGCCCTAGACTTCTTTTTTATCTATGCATTCGCATTTATGTCTTAGTTTTTACATAATTCCTTAAAATATTTACAAAAGCATTTTGGCTTATATCAATCAAATCTGTGAGCAAAAATACTTTTTAATTAATATCTTATATAATTTTCAGGTAAAAAGTCACTATTAAAACATAAATGTATTTTTCTTGGTATTTTTACTTATTTATTTATTTTATTTTATTTTATTTCCGAAATACTTAAATGTCCTTTTTTATGAATGCAGTTTTTCTCAAGATGTTTCTTTTACATTGAATATAATCTAATAACAAAAACACGTTTTTAAGAAACCAATTTTTTTTCCAACAAAAAAAAAGGAATAACTTATGAAAAAGAAAAGAAAATAGTCATTATTTTTTATATATTACGTTTTCTAGCTTTTAGCCAGTAATCTGAACATTAACTTGTTACAATTAAAATAAATAAAGGGGGAAAAAGAAAACAATAGGGAAAAAAAAAAAACAATAAGGAAAAGAAATTATTGTTGCCAATTTGATATTTGTTTTATTCACAAAAAAAGGAAACAATTGGTTGTATTAAAAAAGAAGAAGAAAAAAAAAAAAATCTTCTGCGTGGTTAAGCAAACGATTTTTGCGGTTGCATTCGGTCGTCTGCTTTCCACAACAATTTTCTTTTTTCTGAAGTAATATATTAAAGGAAGTTTATCGGTTCAGAGAGCATTATTCCACTGATATGTTTTTTTTTGCCCAATTTTCTTTCATTTCTTAATTTTTTTTTACCTTTAATAATATAAAACATATGTTGTAATATTTCCTATTATGATAGCCAATTTGCTCAGTAACGAATTTTTACACTTTGTCTTGTAAAGATGTTTATTATTTATTAAATGATAAGATGCATTCGTTACAAAATATAGGTTTTTTCTTCAATTCCTACTATTAGGTCACACTCTCCCTATATATATCTTGTTCAGATTTTCAATCGTTAATAAAATACTTTTTATTCATCCACTGAAGTTCAAATACATTTTTTTGAACTTGTAGGATGCACTTGATGTTGATACAGTTTTTTCAAATATTATTTCAGTAATTAAATTTAGTTTTTATTTAGATTTCAATTGCATGTATCTACCAATAGATGGGCCAGATGTAAGAGCAAAATTTCAACTTTATTTATAAAGGACTTTATGCAATATAGTGAAACAAAAAAGTAGAAATTGACTTTAATTTTTTTTTTTTTTTTTTTTGTTTTAGGTAAGCATAATTTTCAGTTTGCTATTTATTTAGAACTAATAATAAAAGGAAATATTCTAAATTACATCGTATACTTAAAATTGAAATGGTTATTTTTTTATACAGTACGTTTTCTAGTAATCTGTTTTAGCGAGTAATCTGAACATTAACTTGTTACAATTAAAAGAAATAAAGGGATAAAAAAAGAAAAACAATAAGAAATAAAAATATTGCTGCCAATTTAGTATTTGTTTTATTCATAAAAAAATGAAACAATTGGTTGTATTAAGAAGAAGAAAAAAAAATCTTCTGCGTGGTTAAGCAAACGATTTTGCGGTTGCATTCGGTCGTCTGCTTTCCACAACATTTTTCTTTTTCTGGAGTAATACGCTATTAAAGGTAGTTTATCGGTTCAGAGAGCATTATTCCACTGGTATGTTTTTTTGCCCAATTTTCTTTCCTTTCTTAATTTTTTTTTTTACCTTAATAATATAAAACATATGTTGCAATATTTCCTATTATGATAGCCAATTTGCTCAGTAACGAATTCTTTTTATACTTTATATTGTAAAGAGATTTATTATTTATTAAATAATACGATGGATTCATTACAAAAAATATGCGTATTCAAAATTTATTATCTGTTGTCTATTTATTTAGAACTAACGAAAGTAAATATTATAAACTACATCCAATACTTAAAAATAAAGACATTAACGAAATCATATAATTAATATAACTGTTATAACAGAATTAATTATTTACTTACTAATTTATTAAGGATTATAGGATTACTTATTTATTTGATTTTATTTATTAAGGTTTATAGGATTACTTATTGATTGATTCTATTTATTAAGTAATTCATTAATGTTTTTCGAAAATTTAATACTTTTTTTTTTATATAAACGAAATTTATATCGATTTTTATATAATATAATTTTTTTATATAAATATTTTTTTTTATATTATCATTTTGTTGAGCAAATAAAACAAGTTTAATTAATATATATATTCATAAAAGTGATTATTTTTTTATGTATTTAAAAACATTATATCATAAAAGTTAAAAACATTTTTAAAGCAAATTTGGTGAAAACGTGTATTAAAAACTATTCACATTATAGTGTATTTTTAATCAACCATTAAAGAACACAATCTTAAGTGTATATGTTAAAATCCAAAAATTATAATAATAAAAGAATGAAAGGAGGCCTGATGGCCGAGTGTGTAGAGTTTTGGCACTCGGTGCCACAGGTTTCGGGTTCGAGCTCCAGTATGTTTGTAGTGGTTCGAATTCACTTTAAACCGTAGGTACCTGTTCTAATTTGACCGTAGAGCGTTGTGCGTAGGGCTGACAACCCTACCCCTAAAAAGCTAATATCTCCTGCCTCGAAATCTGCCTGTAGGCAGACAACGTCCTTGGTCCACCACGGGGCTGTTGTGCCACATGATGATGAAGATAACTGAATTTATTCTCAATAATTTTTGTTTTTCTATACTAGCGAGTATTTTGACCTGTCACAATAAAGGGAAATACATGACAAATTCTGCTTTTATTAATGAGTCTTACTATACTTTTACTCCTACTTATACATGTATGTGGGGAGAAAATCTACAATGTTAAAATTTGTTGTGTTCGTTTTTTCCCCCACTTTAATACAAAAGAAGGTGAGTTTCTGGCTCACGGATTTTTAGCAGTATCCCCAGCAAAGATATGGATGATAAGAGTTGAGTTAATTTTGTATTCTTACATTTTATATAAAATCTAACCAAAAATAAAATTGACGAAGACAGATTTTATAATTACAGTGCTAAAAATATAAATTTTCAGAATTATAATATTGTTTTTTACTTTCAAGCATTTTTTGAACTGGATTCATTCATCACAACAGCATCTTATGTATTGCAAATCCAGCGTCATTCAAGGTTGATAAAGGGAAGTTAGCTATTCTTCAGCCACATTTAATCAACAAAATTTAGAATGAACATAATTAAGTGAGGAATTTTATCAATACCTCACATTCCTGTACTAACAGTGAGCGTTCCTGGTTTACGGATTTATAATGCTTATTTCCGTTATATATATATCGTTGCTTTCACATAACTTGTTTAAGTTTCAAATAAACTTCCCTTAATTTAGAAATACAGCCAACTAAGAAATAACCTACTCGTAAGCCTTTCAAAAATATGAAATGTATTTTCATTATCATCATTCTATAATCAGCATAATTTCCAGCTTAAAATATTTCAAAGGATAATTAACAATTTACTATTATTCTTGAAATATTTTTAAGTTAAATAAAAAACATCGCTAAAATTAATTTATGAATGCTTTACTTAAAATATGGAACATTTAATATATATTTTAATTATCTCTTTGACAAAATAATTTATACATAATAACTTAATTATCGTATTAAATCTTAATTAAAAAGTATTTTTCTGTATCATATAAAATAATATTTTTTTTATATTTATTCTCTTCTTAAAGATAATTACCGTTCCATTTTATCAGATCATTTTGAAAGAGTTACGTTTTGAAAAATACCAAGCGAAATAATATTAATGGAGACATAGAGATTTGTTTAGTTATCAAATTGGAAAATATAATTAATAAAAATGGCATCAACTTTCTGTCAAGACAAAAGAAATTGCATTAAGATTTGATGACGAAGAATTAGTTAATTTATCAAACAAAACATTGTTTCATCAACAAAGGAGTTAGCTAACGATAATTAATTTTCATGCGCTCATGCGAGTATTCCAGCCTTCGTGAAAGTTTATATTCCGTAAAAAATAATTTCAAAAATATTAGTTCTTTTTAAACTGATGTTTCTACAATGTAAATAAAGCATAGATTTTTATTGTAGCTATTTAATTATTGATTAAAATAAACGGTAATATTTGTCTCAGTTATCTTTTGTTAATTTTAACAAATATCTTTTTAAATTATTTAGATTTAGACACTTAATTAATAAACAATTAAGGATTTTAGTTTTGTTTTCAAATTATTATAATTCTGGCTCAATTTCATTAGGAATATAATAAATGTTTTTAAAACTATTTCTAATATGACTATTTATTACTGATAAATTTTTTGTGCTAAATGTTTTATGTAATTATGATTGGACATTCTTTAGATAAACAATCTCATGGCATTTGTGTTTATTTTATTTATAAACAAACATTCATAAACTAAAAGATTTATTTATGTTATGTAACAATAGATACATCTGCTTGGAAAAATTCGTCTTCTTAGACAATCGCTTTCAAGATAAAAATAATCATTTTATGTATTTTTATCTCACTTTTCAAGCTCACTCAGTGGTATATAAATCAGTTTCGAATGCAAAAAAATATTTTGAGAATTTCATGTTTAATATCACACATATTACGTACGTATATCCTTGTTCGTTTTTGTTATATAACAATACATCTGTTGAAAAATTCGTCTTCTTAGCCAATCGCATTCAAGATCAAGAGAATCATTTCATGTATTCTTCTATCGCAATTTCCTGGCTGACTCAGTGTTATATGAATCAGTTTCGGATGCAAAATTTGAGAATTTTACGTTTAACATCATACGTTTTAGGTACAGATATCTATAATTAGTTAAAACTGATTCACTGCGCGCTATTAAAAAATTATGTATGTTCTATAACAATAAATACATCTGCTTGGAAAAATTCTTTCTTTAACCAATCGCGTTCAAGGTCATGCGAACCATTTACATAATCACAGTCTTACTCCTGGCTGAATCATTGGTATAAAATCAGTTTGGTATGGAAAAATTTTGAGAACTTTATGTTTATTAGCATATCATACATTTTCACAAATAGCTAATGCTGATGCATTGTTCGACTATCAAAAGATTTCCGTAAGTTATATAACAATAGAAACACTTGCTTGGAACAGTTCGTCTTTTTAAACAATGGTGTTCAAGGTCAAGCGAATCATTTCATGTATTTTTCAATCTCACATTCCTGGCTGATGCAGCGATATATGAATCAGTTTCATATGTAAAAAATTTTGAGAACTTTTCTTTTTAATATCATATAAGTTAGGTACATATATCCATAATTAATTAATACTAAAGCATTGTTCAAATATTAAAAGATTTCTGCCTGTTATACAACTATAGATACACCAGCTTGGAAAAAATTCGTCTTTTTTAGCCAAGAGCATTCAAGGTCAAGCGAATCATTTGACGTTTTCTTCAATCTCATTTTCCTGGCTGATTCAGTGGTATATGAATCAGTTTCGTTTGCATAAATTTTTAGAACTTCATACTTTTAATCTTACATATTAGTTACAGAAATCCATAATTAGTTAATAATGGTGCCATATTCGATTAATATTTTTTGTAATATACTGTAATTAAAATTTTAATTATGAAAAATTTTAATTATTTTTATTATAATTAAAACCCCATCAATATTACATTTCTCTAATATTAAACGACTCTGTTTGAGTATGAATGACTTTGCGAAGTGACACTGATAGAGAGAATTCATATGCAAATTAAATTTTTTGAATGCTGAAAACACACTGCCGTCATTCGCGATAGAAAACTATTGTATTATTTATTATGGTCAATTTTCTTTAACTTACAGAATAAACTATCTTCAGTATTATAGAGTAATTATAAAATAACAGTTTTTATTTACATTTAAAACTTGAAATTGATTGATCAAATTATTTAAACTTCATTGAAAGGGGTTAATCAAATTAATTAAATTTATTTAAAGAAATATATCTTCATGCATTTATTGATTTTACTTTACTGAACTAATATAAAGCACATCAGAAAATCAAAATTATTATACTATTTACCATGCAATATATATATATATTCTACTGAGAAATTACTAACAAATACTACAATTAAAGATTAAATGTAACTTACGTTTTCCAAAGTCTGATGTTTTTCCAGGCAAGTTTGAAAAAGAAAAAAGAACAAACTTAATTTTCTGAAAATGATAACAAATTAATATCAATATTAAAATATTATATTAATATTAAAATATATTTATATTAATATTCATATCAATATTAAAAGCTGCTTGTGATATTGTTTGCATTTTATATAAAACCGAATCATACAAAAATTTTAACTACAGACAAGTTTAATTAATATTTTCAATGATAATAAAGTTAATAATTTAATAATAAATGTAATTCAGTAAAAATTCTTAGAAATAATGAAAATACAGAACTCTATTTGTCATTCTTTCAAAATAATAAAAAAGATAATTTTGATTATATTTATTTGTTCACTGTAGTTTTGTATAATTAAGAAAAGACTAAGTTTTAAATGTAATATAAGAAAATTTATTTAAATAATTTTTAATTAATTTTAACTTGTACCAAAAATTCCAAGAAATTACATTTTCTTAAAAAAAGTCTAAATATAACTGTTTTAGAACAAAACTGTAATGCAGACATTGGTGTTATTTACAACATAGCTGGATAAATAAGCATCATTTCCTAATAATATTGCATACCTAAAAGTTTTGATTACTATGGAAATACTGTAATAATAAAGAATAATTTCTTTTAATATAATTACATTGCCAAATTCTAAAAATAACTCCTTTTAGAACAAAACTGTAATGCAGACATTGGCGTTATTTAAAACATAGCTGGATAAATAAGCATCATTTTCAAATAATATTGCATGCCTAAAAGTTTTGATTACTTTGGAAATACTATAATAATAAAGAATAGGATAAGGGATATTTAGAGCCTAATAGTTTCATTTAAGGTGTTAGTGGCGTTAGTTATCTTTGAAAAATTTAAGAATCTCTTGTAATTCAAAATGAATTACTTCGTTAATTATCAAATATATTTGAAGAGTATAAATTTATTTATAATAATATAAATACATAATTTTAATAAAATATATAATATGCATTTATTGTGAGCAAATTTTTATATTTGAACAATATAAGAAGAAACATAATCTCATTCAGCAACTGGAATCAGACGTAAATGATTATGTTATTCTGGACCTAAAACATTTGCATCGTTAAACTGACGTTCGGCAAATAACGCCGTGACAATTACAATTATTTAGTAATTATTTTAATAATTACTACAATGAATATCACAATCATCTTTTATTGGTAATTTTCTTGCCAAACCGGAGTGGCACTACTAACTAACTTTCATTCATCAACAAGTTGTACAAAAGCCTGATTCATTGTATAGAAGCTTCATATAAAATACACTGAGGGGAAAAAATTGTACACTAAGTGAATACGAAAAGTCAAACAGGTTATTGTTTTTCCCTGCTCTTTTGCCTTGGAAAGTGGATTTCCTTCACAAAAAAAAAGGATTCTAAAATGCTGCCTCCCTGAAAGGCTAAGGCGATCAAAGATACGAAACCTCAACTCACAATAAGAAGTCGCGACAACACAAAGGAGACGTGGGAACTGAATCAAATATTCGATTCGAATTGCTGAGAACAGCCGAGACATATTCCCTTCCTTACAGTCCTCGGTACCTAAAACCAACGTTTTAAAAACGTCCTTTCTTCGTCCCTTATTCGAATAGAAACAGAAATATTTCTATCTCATTCTAGCCGAAGGCGAAGTGACGTTCCTTTTCGCAAAAATTGGGGACGTTTGGCTTCATTGTCGGAAATTATCGCGCTTGCTCACTTCTCAAGAGCATTGGGAAGAACATTTTAATGGTTGAGAGTTACGATTCTGTCTGGATTGAGAGAGGATCTGAAATATTTAAGAAGATTCAGTCTCAGTAGCTTGAATATGGAAAGGCATTTTCTCTTTCAGCGACTTTGTGCTGTGCCTTTTTTTTGCATTTGTTTGTCATTCCGAGTAATAGTTTAAGATGGTTTATTCGATGGTGTGTTTTTTAAATCTATGACTACTAGATTTGTTTGATTTGTCTGTAATGTCAAATTTCGCTCTGTATTGTAGATGTTTGGTTTTATTCGGCGGTATCCATTTTGTATGAGAAGATTCTTATATATTCATCGTCTGATTTCCAATGTTTATTAATCTTTTACTACTAGATAAGATGTAAATGAATATGTTATTCTGGACCTGAAAAACGTTCTGAAAAAAACGTTTTAAATCGTTAAACTGACGTTCGGGAAATAACGCTGTGAATTCTCCAAACTGTGGCAATTACAATCTAGTTTCGCAATCTGCACACTACAATGGTTAAAAATCTATAATGAATGTAAATAACATTTTTAAAATAAACTACATTAAAAATATCATCTTAAATGCAAGTGACATTTGACAGAGTCGCATACAAATAAAAAATCTAATAGTTAAAAATGATTATTTTAATCTGCAATTAAGATTATAATTTACAAAATATTTAGCAAACCTTGCAATTAAGATACATTTTATTATAAGATAAATCTTTTATTAATAAGATTATAATTTACAAAATATTTAGCAAACCTAGCAATTAAGATACATTTTATTATAAGATAAATCTTATTAATAAGATTATAATTTACTCACACACATACACAAGTGAGAAATGAGGTATGCTATCAATGTTATGGAAACAAAAACACAGGGAATAACGCCTAAATTTAATAACCTCAATGATAAATATAACTTGTCTGTAATGTCAAATTTCGCTCGTATTGTAAGATGTTTGGTTTATTCGGTGGTATCCATTTGTATGAGAAGATTCTTCTATATTCATCGTCTGATTTCCAATGTTTATTAATCTTTTACTACTAGATAAAAGATGTAAATGAATATGTTATTCTGGAAAAAAACGTTTGCATCGTTAAACTGACGTTCGGGAATTCATCAGAAAACGGATCATGAATAAAATATGTAAAATAATTTTTGTCAAAAATCTCGTCAAAGAAATCCATTTTAAATATGAACCGAATCGGACAAAGTATTAATGAATGAAACAAATCTATTAATAAAATTGAGTATAAAGCTCATATAACATGACTTTTTTTGAATAAACCATTTCATAGCATCGCATGGAACACAAGCCTAATACAATCAGTCCATTGAGCAGTCAAACAAATCCATTTATGATTGTCCTCAATGAATAATAAACGTTAGAAATCAGATCATGAATTTATAATGAATCTTCTCATATTAAATGGCGGTTGTTGAACAAACCAAACATTTGCAATACATAATATAATATCACTGACAAGTCAAACAAATCTAATAGTCAAAGATTAATAAATATTAGAAATCACACTATGAATATATAAATAATCTTTTCATATAAAATGGCAGCAATCGAATTAGCCAAACATCTACAATACAAGCGAAATTTTATATCACTGACAAGTCAAACAAATCTAGTAGTTAAAGATTTTATAAAACATTAGAAAACACGCCATCGAATAAACCATCTTAAAAGATTTCTCGGAATGACAAACAAATGCGAAAATGTGGTGCAGCACAAAGTCGCTGAAAGGGAAAATGTCTTTCCACATTCAAAGCTACCGAGACTGAATCCTCTTAAATATTTAAGATCCTCTCTCAATCCAGACAGAATCGTAACTCTCAACCATTAAAATGTTCTTCCCACTACTCTCAAGAAGTGAGCAAGCGCTATAATTGCCGACAATGAAGCCAAACGTCCCCAATTTTTGCGAAAAAGGGACGTTACTTCGCGTCGGTTAGAATGAGATAGACATTCTTCTTTTGTTTCGATTCGAATAAAGGAAAAGAGAAAGGATGTTTTAAAACGTCGGTTTTAGGGTACCGAGGGACTGTGAGGAAGGAAATATGTCTCGTCTGTTCTCAACAATTCGAATCGAATATTTGATCTCAGTTCCACGTCTCCTTTGTGTTGTCGCAACTTCTTATTGTTTGTTGAGGTTTTCGTATCTTTGATCGCCTTAGCCTTTCAGGAGGCGGCATTTTAGAATCCTTTGTTTGTGAAGGGAATTCCACTTTCCATGGGAAAAGGACAGGGAAAAACGATAACCTGTTTGACACTTCGTATTCACTTAGAGTACAATTTCTTTCCCTCAGTGCATTTTATATGAAGCTTCTATATAACGAATCAAGAATTTTTACAGCTAGTTGATGTATGAAAGTTAGTTTCTGGTGTTACCCCCGTTTGGCAAGAACATTACTAATCAAAATATGATTGTAATGTTAATTTTAGTAATTATAAAAATAATCATTAATAGATGTAATTGTCACAGTTTGGAGAATTCTCAGCGTTAGATTCCGAACGTCAGTTTAACGATGCAAACGTTTTAAGCCCAGAATAACATAGTCATTTACTTCTGATTTCAGTGTCCGTAGGAGATTATTTTCTACATAATGTCCAAATATACACATTAACTCACGATAAATGAATATTATATATTTATATTATTATAAATAAACTTATACTTTTAAAATATATTTGATAATTAACGAAGAAATGCATTTTTAAATTCCAAGTGATTCTTAAAATTTATAAAGACATCTAATGCCCCTAAGACCTTAAATGAAACTATTAGTTTCTCAATATCCTTTTAAATATTTCATTACTCTCAAATTATTGTAGTAGTAATCAAAACTTTTAATTTAATTTAAACAACTTATGTTATATGATTAAGAAATTATGCGTATTTATCCAGCTATTTTTGTAAATAACAACGTCTTCATTACAGTTTTGTTCTAAAAGATTTATTTTCAAGAAATTTTTTAAAGATATTGTAATACTTTTCACCTTACCTAGGATTTATTTTAGAATATTGCTCATGTTTAATAATCCCCGATGTCATATAATGTCTGAATTGGGAATAATTTTCTTTTTAATAAGAAGCTGTAAGTTGAATATTTCAGTTTTACACACATATGCCCGTATATGAAAAATGAGTACGTGGTTTAATGTTGTTACAAAGTGTATTTGGGAATAACGCTTATTTTTAAAAATCGTCGATGACCACATATATGAAAAAATAAGCATGTAGTTAATTTTGCTACAAGTATATTTGAAATTAGCACTTATTTTTAAAAATTGTCGATGACCACATATATGAAAAATAAGCATGTAGTTAAATTTGCTACAAGTATATTAGAAATTAGCACTTATTTTTAAAAATCGTCGATGAACACATATATGAAAAATAAGCATGTAGTTAAATTCCAATACAAGTATATTAGAAATTAGCACTTATTTTTAAAAAATTGTCGATGACCACATATATGAAAAATAAGCATGTAGTTAAATTTGCTACAAGTATATTAGAAATTAGCACTTATTTTTAAAAAATCGTCGATGAACACATATATGAAAATAAGCATGTAGTTAAATTTGCTACAAGTATATTAGAAATTAGCACTTATTTTTTAAAAATTGTCGATGACCACATATATGAAAAATAAGCATGTAGTTAAATTTGCTACAAGTATATTAAAGATTAGCACTTATTTTTAAAAATTGTCGATGACCACATATATGAAAAATAAGCATGTAGTTAAATTTGCTACAAGTATATTAGAAATTAGCACTTATTTTTAAAAATCGTCGATGACCACATATATGAAAAATAAGCATGTAGTTAAATTTGCTACAAGTATATTAGAAATTAGCACTTATTTTTAAAAATTGTCGATGACCATATATATGAAAAATAAGCATGTAGTTAAATTTGCTAAAGTATATTTGAAATTATCACTTATTTTTAAAAATCCTCGATGACCACATATATGAAAAATAAGCATGTAGTTAAATTTGCTAAAGTATATTTGAAATTAGCACTTATTTTTAAAAATCGTCGATGACCACATATATGAAAAATAAGCATGTAGTTAAATTTGCTACAAGTATATTAGAAATTAGCACTTATTTTTAAAAATCGTCGATGACCACATATATGAAAAATAAGCATGTAGTTAAATTTGCTAAAGTATATTTGAAATTATCACTTATTTTTAAAAATCCTCGATGACCACATATATGAAAAATAAGCATGTAGTTAAATTTCTACAAGTATATTAGAAATTAGCACTTATTTTTAAAAAATTGTCGATGACCACATATATGAAAGATAAGCATGTAGTTAAATTTGCTACAAGTATATTAGAAATTAGCACTTATTTTTAAAAATCGTCGATGACCACATATATGAAAAATAAGCATGTATTTAAATTTGCTACAAGTATATTTGAAATTAGCACTTATTTTTAAAAAATCCTCAATGACCACATATATGAAAAAAATAAGCATGTAGTTAAATTTGCTACAAGTATATTAGAAATTAGCACTTATTTTTAAAAAATCGTCGATGACCACATATATGAAAAATAAGAATGTAGTTAAATTTGCTAAAGTATATTTGAAATTAGCACTTATTTTTAAAAATCGTCGATGACCACATATATGAAAAATAAGCATGTAGTTAAATTTGCTACAAGTATATTTGAAATTAGCACTTATTTTTAAAAATCGTTGAGGACCATGATTTTAAAGCAGGATTATGTGGTTAATGTTATTACAAGTTATTTGAAATAACCCTTTTTAAAAAAAATTTCGATGACCCCGTATATGAAAAATGATTATCTGGTTAATGATTATAAATATATTTGTGAATAAGGCTTATTTTTAAAAAATCATGGAAAACCATGTATATGAAAAATGAGTATGTGGTTATTGTTGTTACAAATATATTTGGTGAAAACGCTTATTTTTTAAAATCGTCTATGACCTACATTACAAACATAAAAAATAACACTTTTTATAAATAAATGCAAGAAAACGCTTGCCAAATATTTCAATTTTACCCATATATAATATAATAAGTGTATTATTAGTGTTTTTATGATAATAAGATATATTTCAGAACAACGCTTATTCTTTAATGTAATCCAATGATATATAGCATTAAAATTGGAAATTCGCGCATATTTCATTATCCTCAGATAACAAAGGTTGAAGATATCTATTTTACACATAATCTGTAGTACACATAATCAAAACGAGTTCGAATCTAACGAGAACCGTGATCAACATGTTCATCTCCTCCTTTTGTATCCATACGTGACATGAAAAGTCACTAGTTAGCTGCTAACTATTCATTATCCCTCGGTCATTAAACCGGTATGATTTAATGCGCTTGTGGTGGAGTTCAGTGCCTCCAAACAGACCCTTCCAGCCCCAGGGAATACTAATAATGTTTATAGAAAACACTCAGTGCTCTGACAAAGGCACTGCAAAATGATGCTTTGTTATTAGAGTAGGAACTGTTGACACCTTGATGTATTGCACTGTTGCGCACACAGCGATTTGTGTTAGTAATTGTGGAATATAATTGGGCATTTCTGCATTATACACCATGCTTGAAATAATATTGCGTTGGTGAACTCAGCACTGCCAATGCTGAACGTACTTCAGTGATGTTCATTTTGAAAACGATTCTAGTATACAATTTTGCTTATTCTAGAATGTTTTTGTTGAGATTCTAGTGAATGTTTGATGTCGATCAAAGTGGAAAAAGTGTTAAAGTGTTTATTGATAAAAATTCGCATAATTTATTTAGAAAAATATCATAAAAATGTCAATCCGTTTCTATTATATTATTTAGAAGATTCTTACTTTTACTATTATTATTATTATAACTACGTATATGAAAAATGAGTATGCGGTTAATGTTGTGACAAGTATATTTGGGAATAACGATTATCTTTAAAAACATGGATAACCATATTATAAGCATCGGAACAACACTTTTTAAAAATAAACTCCAGAAAACACCTGATGGATATTTTAATTTTTAAATATATAAGTGATATGTTACAACATACTTATTATAAGTATGCTGTTAATATTCTTATGGAAACAACATATCCATATATGAGAATAAAGAATATTTTTAATGTAACCCTATAATATAGAACTTAATTATTTTGAAATCGCTTATGTTGCATTATAATAAAAAAAACATAGGTAGAACATATCTATTTTACCCATAATCTATAATGCACATAATCAAGACGACTTCGAATCTAGCGAGAGCCATGATCAACATGTTCATCACCTCTTTTGTATCCATTCGTGACATGAGAAGTCACTTTGAAGGGCCACTAGTTAGCCGCTAACTATTCATTATCTCACGCTCATTAAACAGGCATGATTTAATGCGTTTGTGGTCGAGTTTCGACGCCTCCAAACAGACCCTTTCAGCCTCCGGAATACTAATTGTGTTTACAGAAAACACTCAGTGCTTTGACAAAGGCACTGCAAAATGATGTTTTGTCATTAGAGTAGAAATTGTTGACACCTTGATGTATTGCGTACTGTTATGCCCACAGCGATTTGTGTTAGTAATTGTGGAATATAATTGCGCATTTCTGCATTATACACGCATGTTTGAAATAACATTGCGTTGGTAAACTCTGCTTTGTCAGTGTTGAATTTACATCATTGATGTTCACTTAAGAAAACGCTTCTAATTTATAGTCTTGCTTATGCTAGAAAAGGATTATTCAAGCTATTCTAGTGAAGGTTTGTGGTTTTTAAAGTGCAGAACTTAATATAAAAGTTACAATCAGTTTCTCTCTATACTATTTAGAATAATCTTACTTATAACGATTATTATTATTATGCATAAAAATGTATATAGTATATGAAAAATGAGTAACTTGTTAATGTTGTTACAAATATATTTATGAATAACGTTTATTGTTAGAAATAGTGGAGAACCAGGTACATGAAAATTGAGTATGTGGTTAATGTTACTACAATAATATTTGGAAATAACGGTTATTTTAAAAAACATAGATAACCATATTATAAGCATCGGGAATAACACTTTTTAAAAATAAACTCCAGAAAAACCTGATGGATATTTTAATTTTAAATATATAAGTGATATGTTACAATATACTTATTATAAGTATGCTGTTAATATTCTTATGGAAATAATATATATATATATATATATATGATAATAAAGCATATTTTTAATGTAACCCTATAATATATAACTTAATTATTTTGAATTAGCTTATGTTGTATTATAATAAAAAAAAAACATAGGTTGAACATATCTATTTTACGCATAATCTGTAATACATATAATCAAAAACGAACGAAATTACTTGGAATCTAACGAAAGCCGTGATCAACATGTTCATCACCTCTTTTGTACCCATACGTGACATAAGAAGTCACTTTGAAGAGCCACTAGTTAGCTGCTAACTATTCATTATCCCTCGGTCATTAAACCGGTATAATTTAATGCGCTTGTGGTCGAGTTTCAGTGCCTCCAAACAAACCCTTTCAGCCCCCGGAATACTAATACTGTTTACAGAAAACACTCAGTGCTTTGACAAAGGCACTGCAAAATGATGCTTTTGTCATTAGAGTAGGAACTGTTGACACCTTGATGTATTGCGTACTGTTATGCCCACAGCGATTTGTGTTAGTAATTGTGGAATATAATTGGGCATTTCTGCATTATACACGCATGTTTGAAATAATATTGCGTTTGAACTCTGCTTTGTCATTGTTGAATATACTTCAGTGATGTTCACTTTTGAAAACGATTCTAGTATATAGTCTGTTTATTCTAGAAATTGATTTTTAAGTGTTGAATGTTTGATGTAAACAATAAGTTTACGAATTTGTGTATATTTATATGCTTACAAACGTATGTTTTTTAAAGTACAAAGCCTTAAGATAAATGATACTGATAAAAATTATCATTACTTATTTAGAAAAATATCAAACGAATGGTAATTAGTTTCTTGCCATATTATTTAAATTATTCCATATAATATTACGCAGCTTCACTTGAAATGTACTATAAAAATAAAATAAATTTTATAAGTACAAAACATAGTTCAAAATTATCGTTTGTGAAAATGTAATGAATAACGTTTCAGAATAAGTATTTTTAGTCGTGCTTATTCAAGAAAGCGATTCTTTATAAGTGATTCTAGTGAATGTTGGATATTTATTAAAGTGCAAATCTTAAGATAAAAGTTACCATTAAAAAATTCTTATTATTTATTTAGAAAAAGTTCATACAAATGACAATCAGTTTTTTGTTATTTAGTATAATTTTACTTATTACTATTATTATTATTATTATTATAACCACGTATATGAAAAATGGTAAGTGGATAATTTTGATGCAAAATTTTTTGGAAATAACGCTTATTTTTAAAAAGTCAATAACTAGTTATATGAAAAATGAGTATGTTATTAATGTTTTTGCAAATATATTTGTACAAACAAATTTGGGAATAACATTAATTTTTAAAATCATCGATGCCTTATAAATATCTGGAATAACACGTATTTTTAAATAAATGCAAGAAAATGCTTACTGAATATTTCAATTTTACACATACATGATACAATAAGTGTGTGTTAATGTTTTTATGGAAATAATATACGTATGAGAATAACGCTTATTTTTAATGTAACTCAATGTATATACCATTAATATTGTAAATTATCTTATGTTTTATTATACTAAAAAAAAAACACAGATTGAACATATCTATTTTACACAAAATCTATAATATACATAATCAAAACGAACGAAACGATTTCGAATCTAATGAAAGCAGGGATCAACATGTTCATCTCCTCTTTTCCGTCTTTTGTACGTGACATGAAAAGTCACTTTGAAGAGCCACTAGTTAGCCGCTAACTATTCATTACCCCTCGGTCATTAAACCGGTATGATTTAATGCGCTTGTGGTCGAGTTTCAATGCCTCCAAACAGACCCTCTCAGCCCCAGGGAATACTAATAATGTTTACAGAAAACACTCAGTGCTTTGACAAAGGCCCTGCAAAATGATGTTTTGTCATTAGAGTAGGAACTGTTGACACCTTGATGTATTGCGTACTGTTAGGCACACAGCGATTTGTATTAGTAATTGTGGAATATAATTGGGCATTTCTGCATTATACACGCATGTTTGAAATAATATTGCGTTTGGTGAACTCAGCACTGCCAATTGAACGTACTTCAGTAATGTTCACTTTGAAAACGATTCTAGTTTATAATAATTGCATTGCCATATCTAGAATGTTCACTTTTTGAAAACGATTCTGTTATATGTCTTGCTTATTTTGAAAACGTGACGATTCTAATGAATCTTTGTTCTTGTTAACGAGCAAACCTTAAGATAAATTTACCGATAAAACAATTCTTAATTTATTTAGAAAATTTCATACGAATAACAATCAGTTTCTTTTTATATTATTTAGAATGATCTTAATTATTACTATTATTATTATTATAACCATGCATGTGAAAAATGAGTATGTGGTTAATGTTGTTACAAATATATTTGGGAATAAGGCTTATTTTAAAAATCATGGATAACCAGGAATATGAAAAATGAATATGTGGTTAAATTGTTACAAGTTTATTTGGGAATAACGATTACGTTTAAAAACATCGTTGGCCTATATTATAAGCATCAGCAATAACACTTTTTTAATAAACTTAAGAAAATAATGGATGGATATTTCAATTTTACACATATATGACGTGTTAACCCCATATTTATTATAATTAAGTTTGTTAATGTTCTTATGGAAATAATATATATATATGAGAATAGAATAAAGCTTATTTTAATGTAACCCTATAATATAAAACTTGAATATTGGGAATTAGCTTAAGTTTTATTATAATAATAAGACATAGGTTGAATATATTTATTTTACACATAATATATAATTCACATAATCAAAATGACTTGGAATATAACGAGCCGTGATCAACATGTTCGTCACCTCTTTTGTACCCTGAAACGTGACATGAAATATCATTCTGAAGAGCCACTACTTAGCCGCTAACTATTCATTATCCCACGGTCATTAAATCGGCATGATTTAATGCGCTTGTGGTCGAGTTGCAATGCCTCCAAACAGACCCTTCCAGCCCCATGGAATACTAATACTGTTTACAGAAAACACTCAGTGCTTTGACAAAGGCACTGCAAAATGTTGCTTTGTTATTAGAGTGGGAACTGTTGACACCTTGATGTATTGCGCACTGTTACGCACACAGCGATTAATTGATGGAATAATTGTGGAATATAATTGGACATTTCTGCATTATACAAGCATGTTTGAAATAATATTGCGTTGAACTCTGCTTTGTCATTGTTTAATATACTTCAGTGATGTTCACTTTGAAAACGATTCCAGTATATAGTCTGTTTATTCCATAAATTGATTTTTTAAGCGTTGAATATTTGATGTAAACAATAAGTTTACGAATTTGTGTATATTTATATGCTTTACAAACGTATGTTTTTTAAAATACAATGCCTTAAGATAAAAGATACTGATAAAAATTATCATTACTTATTTAGAAAAATATCAAACGAATGGTAATTAGTTTCTTGCCATATTATTTAAGGGTATTCCATAATATTACGCAGCTTCACTTGGAAATGTACTATAAAAATATAAATTAATTTTTATAAGTACAAACATAGTTCAAATTATCTGATCGGATCTGAAATATTTAAGAAGATTCAGTCTCAGTAGCTTTGAATATGGAAAGGCATTTTCTCTTTCAGCGACTTTGTGCTGTGCCTTTTTTTCGCATTTGTTTGTCATTCGGAGTAATAGTTTAAGATGTTTTATTCGATGGTGTGTTTTTAAATCTTTGACTACTAGATTTGTTTGACTTGTCTGTAATGTCAAATGTCGCTCCTATTGTAGATGTTTGGTTTATTCGGTGGTATCCATTTTGTATGAGAAGATTCTTCTATATTCATCGTCTGATTTCCAATGTTTATTAATCTTTTACTACTAGATAAGATGTAAATGAATATGTTATTCTGGACCTAAAACGTTTGCATCGTTAAACTGACGTTCGGGAAATAACGCTGTGAATTCTCCAAACTGTGGCAATTACAATCTAGTTTCGCAACCTGCACACTACAATCGTTAAAAATCTATAATGAATGTAAATAACATTTTTAAAATAAACTACATTAAAAAATATCATCTTAAATGCAAGTGACATTTGACAGAGTCACATGCAAATAAAAAAATCTAATAGTTAAAAATAATGATTTTAATCTGCAATTAAGATTACAATTTACAAAATATTTAGCAAACCTTGTAATTAAGATACATTTTATTATAAGATAAATCTTATTAATAAGATTATAATTTACTCACACACATGCACAAGTGAGAAATGAGTATGATATCAATGTTATGGAAACAAAACACAGGGAATAACGCCTATATTTAATAACCCCAATGATGAATATAACTTAAACATCAGAAAACGGATCATGAATAAACGGATCATAATAGTCAAAGATTAATAAATATTAGAAATCACACTATGAATATATAAATAATCTTTTCATATAAAATGGCAGCAATCGAATTAGCCAAACATCTACAATACGAGCGAAATTTATATCACTGACAAGTCAAACAAATCTAGTCATCAAAGATTAAAAAATACATTACAAATTAGACTATGAATATATAAAGAATCTTCCATACAAAATGGATACTGTCGAATAAATCAAACCTCTACAATACCAGCGAAATTTGGCATTACTGACAAGTCAAACAAATCTAGTAGTTAAAGATTTTATAAAACATTAGAAAACACGCCATCGAATAAACCATCTTAAAAGATTTCTCGGAATGACAAACAAATGCGAAAATGGCGCGCCACAAAGCCGTTGAAGAGAAAATGTCTTTCCACATTCAAAGCTACCGAGACTGAATCCTCTTAAATATTTCAGATCCTCTCTCAATTCAGACAGAATCGTAACTCTCAACCATTAAAATGTTCTTCCCACTACTCTCAAGAAGTGAGCAAGCGCGATAATTGCCGACAATGAAGCCAAACGTCCCCAATTTTGCGAAAAAGGGACGTCACTTCTAAATCGGTTTGAATGATAGAAATTCTTCTTTTGTTTCGATTCGAATAAAGGAAGGAGAAAGGATGTTTTAAAACGTCGGTTTTAGGGTACCGAGGACTGTGAGGAAGGAAATATGTCTCGTCTGTTCTCAACAATTCGAATCGAATATTTGATCTCAGTTCCCCACGTCTCCTTTTGTGTTGTTGGAACTTCTTATTGTGTGTTGAGGTTTCCTATCTTTGATCGCCTTAGCCTTTCTGGAGGCGGCATTTTGGAATCATTTGCTTGTGAAGGGAAATCCACTTTTCAAGGAAAAGAAGAGGTAAAAACAATAACCTGTTTGACATTTCGTATTCACTTAGGGTATACTGTTTTCCCTCAGTGCATATTATAAGTGCATTTTGATACTATGTGGACCCTACATACGCACAGCATGTTGTGCGGTGGGATTACCAATTAGATAAATTTTTAGATTTAGTTTTAGGTGCCACCCCAGTTTGGAAAGAACAATACCTATCAAAAGATGATTGATAATTACAGTAAATTTTAGTTTGGCTGAATTTGAGGTTTTGTGTCTTGGTACGAATGAAATTTGACAATGATAAGTCAAACAGATCTAGTAGTGGAATATTAAAAAACATTAGAAACCAGACCATGTGTCTTTTCTTATAAAATGGCAGTTGTCGAATAATCTTAACTTCCTGAATATGAACGAAATTTTTGACATCATTGGCAGTTCAGAGAAATTTAGTAGACACGGTTTTAATGAACTATCAGAAAATACTCCATGAATTTAACATATCTTATATAAAATAACGTCTGTCGAATAAATCATTTTATACATCAAGAATAGGAGTGAACTTTGACATCAATGATATCAAACATATCTAGTAGACAACGATTTAATTAAATATCCGAAAAAGTCCGTGAATTCAACATATATTCTTATATAACGTGGCATTTGTCGCATAAATCATTTACACATCTAGAATAAGAGTGAAAATTGATATTAATGACAAGTCAAACAAACCTAGCTGTTACAGTTTAGAACATATTAGAAATCACACTATGAATATATAAAGAATCTTCTCATACAAAATGGATCGGAAGAATAAATCAAGCATCTACAATACCAGTGAAACTTGATAAGTCAAACAAATCTAGCCTAGAAAAATTAAAATGCATTAGAAATTAGACCATGAATATATAAATAATCTTCTACATACAGTGGAATAATGGATACAGTGGAATAAACCAAATATCTACAATACTATATAGTATTTTCTCATACAAAATGGATACCAAACATCTACAATACCAGCAAAATATACGTTACTAACAAGTCAAATAAATCTAATAATCAAAGGCCCAGAAGAAAAAACACCATTGAATAAATTATATTAAAAACATTACTTTGAATGACAAACAAATGCGAAAATGTGGCACAGTACAAAGTCACTGAAAGGGAAAATGCCTTTCCTCATTTAAAGCTACTGAGACTGAATATTCTTAAATATTTCAGATCTCTCATTCAAGACGGAATCGTAACTCTTAACCATTAAAATGTTCTTCCCACTGCTCTTAAGAAGTAAACCAGCGCGATAATTGCCGACAACGAAGCCAAACGTCCCAAATTTTGCGAAAAGGAACGTCACTTCGCCGTCGGCTAGAAGGAGATAGAAATATTTCTTTGTTTCGATGCGAATAAGGGACGAAGAAAGGATGTTTTAAAACGTCGGTTTTAGGTACCAGGGGACTATGAGGACGAAATATGTCTCGGCTGTTCTCAACAATTCGAATCGAATATTTGATCTCAGTTCCCACGTCTCCTTTGTGTTGTCGCAACTTCTTATTGTTTGTTGAGGTTTCCTATCTTTGATCGCCTTAGCCTGTCAGGGAGGCGGCATTTTTAGAATCCTTTGTTTGTGAAGGGAAATCCACTTTCCAAGGATAAAGGACAGGAAAAACAATAACCTGTTTGACACTTCGTATTCACTTAGAGTACAATTTCTTTCCCTCAGCGCATTTTATATGAAGCTTCTATGGAACAAATCAAGCATTTGTACAGCTAGTTGATGTATGAAAGTTAGTTTCTGGTGTTACCCCGTTTGGCAGGAACATTACTAATCAAAATATGACTGTAATGTTCATTTTAGTAATTATAAAAATAATTATTAATAGATGTAATTGTCACAGTTTGAGAATTCTCAGCGTTACATTCCGAACGTCAGTTTAACGATGCAAACGTTTTAAGCCCAGAATAACATAGTCATTTACTTCTGATTTCAGTTGCCGAAGGAGATTATTTTTCTACATATTGTCCAAATATACACATTAACTCACGATAAATGAATATTATATATTTTATTGAAATTACATATTTATATTATTATAAATAAACTTATACTTTTAAAATATATTTGATAATTAACGAAGAAATGCATTTTTAAATTCCAAGTGATCCTTAAAATTTATAAAGACATTTAATGCCACTAACACCTTAAATGAAACTATTAGTTCCTAAATATCCTTTTAAATATTTCATTACCTCAAATTATTGTAGTAGTAATCAAAACTTTTAAAAGTTAATTTAAACAACTTATGTTATATGATTAAGAAATTATGCGTATTTATACAGCTATTTTGTAAATAACAACGTCTTCATTACAGTTTTGTTCTAAAAGATTTATTTTCAAGAAATTTTTTTAAAGATATTGTAATACTTTTCACCTTTACCTAGGATTTATTTTAAGAATATTGCTCATGTTTAATAAACTCCGATGACATATAATGTCTGAATTGAGAATAATTTTCTTTTTAATAAGAAGCTGTAAGTTTAATATTTCAGTTTTACACACATATGCCCATATATGAAAAATGAGTACGTGTTTTAATATTGTTACAAGTGTATTTGGGAATAACACTTAATTTTAAAATCGTCGATGACCACATATATGAAAAATAAGCATGTAGTTAAATTTGCTACAAGTATATTTGAAATTAGTACTTATTTTTAAAAATCGTCGATGATCATTTATATGAAAAATAAGCATGTAGTTAAATTTGCTACAAGTATATTTGAAATTAGTACTTATTTTTAAAAATCGTCGATGATCATTTATATGAAAAATAAGCATGTAGTTAAATTTGCTACAAGTATATTTGAAATTAGTACTTATTTTTAAAAATCGTCGATGATCATTTATATGAAAAATAAGCATGTAGTTAAATTTGCTACAAGTATATTTGAAATTAGTACTTATTTTTAAAAATCATCGATGATCATTTATATGAAAAAAATAAGCATGTAGTTAAATTTGCTACAAGTATATTTTTAGTACTTATTTTTAAAAATCGTCGACGATCATTTATATGAAAATAAGCATGTAGTTAAATTTGCTACAAGTATGTTGAAATTAGTACTTATTTTTAAAAATCGTCGATGATCATTTATATGAAAAATAAGCATGTAGTTAAATTTGCTACAAGTATATTTGAAATTAGTACTTATTTTAAAAAATCGTCGATGATCATTTATATGAAAAATAAGCATGTAGTTAAATTTGCTACAAGTATATTTTGAAATTAGCACTTATTTCTAAAAATCGTCGATGACCATTTATATGAAAATAAGCATGTAGTTAAAATTTGCTACAAGTATATTTGAAATTAGCACTTATTTCTAAAAATCGTCGATGACCACATATATGAAAAATAAGCATGTAGTTAAATTTGCTACAAGTATATTTGAAATTAGCACTTATTCTAAAAATCGTCGATGACCACATATATGAAAATAAGCGTGTAGTTAAATTTGCTACTATTTGAAATTAGCACTTATTTTTGAAAATCGTCGATGACCACATATATGAAAAATAAGCATGTAGTTAAATTTGCTACAAGTATATTTGAAATTAGCACTCATTTTTAAAAATCGTCGATGACCACATATATGAAAAATAAGCGTGTAGTTAAATTTGCTACAAGTATTTTGAAATTAGCTTTTATTATTAAAAATCGTCGATGACCACATATATATGAAAAATAAGCATGTAATTAAATTTGCTACAAGTATATTTGAAATTAGCACTTATTTTTAAAAAATCGTCGATGACCACATATATGAAAAATAAGCATGTAGTTAAATTTGCTACAAGTATATTTGAAATTAGCACTTATTTATAAAAATCGTCGATGACCACATATATGAAAAAAATAAGCGTGTAGTTAAATTTGCTACAAGTATATTTGAAATTAGCACTTATTTCTAAAAATCGTCGATGACCACATATATGAAAAAAATAAGCGTAGTTAAATTTGCTACAAGTATATTTGAAATTAGCACTTATTTTTAAAAATCGTCGATGACCACATATATGAAAAATAAGCATGTAGTTAAATTTGCTACAAGTATATTTGAAATTAGCACTTATTTTTAAAAATCGTCGATGACCACATATATGAAAAATAAGCATGTAGTTAAATTTGCTACAAGTATATTTGAAATTAGCACTTATTTTTAAAAATCGTCGATGACCACATATATGAAAAATAAGCATGTAGTTAAATTTGCTACAAGTATATTTGAAATTAGCACTTATTTTTAAAAATTGTCGATGACCACATATATGAAAATAAGCATGTAGTTAAATTTGCTACAAGTATATTTGAAATTAGCACTTATTTTTTAAAAATCGTCGATGACCACATATATGAAAAATAAGCATGTAGTTAAATTTGCTACAAGTATATTTGAAATTAGCATTTATTTTTAAAAATCGTTGAGGACCATGATTTTTAAAGCAGGATTATGTGGTTAATGTTATTACAAGTTATTTGAAATAACCCTTCTTTTAAAAATTCGATAACCACGTATATGAAAAATTATTATCTGGTTAATGATTATAAATATATTTTGAATAAGGCTTATTTTTTAAAACATCATGGAAAACCACGTATATGAAAATGAGTATGTGGTTATTGTTGTTAGAAATATATTTGGGAATAACACATATTTTTTAAAACTGTCTATGACCTACATAACAAACATAAAAAATAACAGTTTTTTATAAATAAATGCAAGAAAATGCTTGCCAAATATTTCAATGTTACACATACATAATATAATAAGTGTGTTATTAGTGTTTTTCTGATAATAAGATATATTTGAGAATAACGCTTATTTTTTAATGTAATCCAATGATATATAGCATTAAAATTGGAAATTCGCGTATATTTCATTATCCTCAGATAACAAAGTTTGAAGATATCTATTTTACGCATTATCTGCAGTACACATAATCAAAACGAGTTCGAATCTAACGAGAACCGTGATCAACATGTTCATCTCCTCCTTTGTACCCATACGTGACATGAAAAGTCACTAGTTAGCTGCTAACTATTCATTACCCCTCGGTCATTAAACCGGTATGATTAAATGCGCTTGTGGTCGATTCTCAGTGCCTCCAAACAGACCCTTCCAGCCCCAGGGAATACTAATAATGTTTATAGAAAACACTCAGTGCTCTGACAAAGGCACCGCAAAAATGATGCTTTGTTATTAGAGTAGGAATTGTTGACACCTTGATGTATTGCGCACTGTTACGCACACAGCGATTTGTGTTAGTAATTGTGGAATATAATTAGACATTTCTGCATTATACACGCATGCTTGAAATAATATTGCGTTGGTGAACTCAGCATTGCCAATGCTGAACGTATTTCAGTGATGTTCACTTTGAAAACGATTCTAGTTTATAGTCTTGTTTATTCTAGACAATGATTCTTTAAGCGATTCTATGGAATGTTTGATGATTATTAAAGAGTAAAACTTAAAAAAAAAAATCGCCGATAGAAATTATCGTAATTTATTTAAAAAAAGATTGTAAAAATGGCAATCAGTTTCTTTCTATATTATTTAGAAAAATCTTATTTATTACTATTATTATTATTATTATAACCACATAAATGGAAAATGAGCATGTTGTTACATATTTATTTAGGAATAACGTTTATCTTTAAAAATAGTGGATAAGCAGATATATTAAAAAGAAGTATGTGGTTAACGTTTTGTAAATATATTTGTAAATAACGCTTTTTTTTTGAAAATCGTGGATAACCACGTATATGAAAAGGAGTATGTGGTTAATGTTTTGTAAATATATTTGTAAATAACGCTTTTTTGGAAAATAGTGGATAACCACGTATATGAAAAAGGAGTATGTGGTTAACGTTTTGTAAATACATTTGTGAATAACGCTTTTTTAGAGAATCGTGCATAACCACGTATATGAAAATGAGTATGCGGTTAATGCTTTTACAAATATATTTCGGAATAATGAATATTTTTAAAAATGTCGATAACCTACAACATAAACATCTGGAATAAAAAGCCTTTTTTAAAATAAACTCAAGAAAATACTGCATACATATTTTAATTTTACACATAGAATAAGTACGTTCTTGACATATCATATATAAGTATGTTGATAATGTTCTTATGGAAATAATATATATATATATATATATATATATATATATATATATATATATATATATATATATATATATATATATATATATATATTAAAAAATACGCTTTATTCCCATATATATATATATGGGAACAAAGCTTATTTTTAATGTAACCCTATAATATATAACTGTAATATTGATAATTCGCTTATGTTTTATTTTAACCACAAAATCATAGGTTGAACATATGTATTTTACACATAATCTATATTTGAATCTAACGAGAACCGTGATCAACATGTTCATCACCTCTTTTTTGTGCACATACGTGACATGAAAAGTCACTTTGAAGAGCCACTAGTTAGCTGCTAACTATTCATTACCCCTCGGTCATTAAACCGGTATGATTCAATGCGCTTGCGGTCGAGTCTCAATGCCTCCAAACAGACCCTTACAGCCCCAAGGGAATACTAATAATGTTTACAGAAACTCAGTGCACTGCCAAAGGCACTGCAAAATGCTGCTTTGTTATTAGAGTAGGAACTGTTGACACCTTGATGTATTGCGCACTGTTACGCACACACCGATTTGTGTTAGTAATTGTGGAAGATAATTGGGCATTTCTGCATTATACACGCATGTTTAAAATAATATTGCGTTTGGTGAACTCGGCATTGTCTCGTACTTCAGTGATGTTCACTTTGAAAATGATTCTAGTATATAATTTTGCTTATTCTAGAATGATTTGTTGAGATTCTAGTGAATGTTTGATGTCGGTTAAAGTGAAAAAGTATTAAAGTGTTTATTGATAAAAATTCGCATAATTTATTTAGAAAAATATCATAATAATGGCAATAAAGTTTTCCTTCTATATTATTTAGAATATTCTTACTTTTACTATTATTATCATTATAATTACGTATACAAAAAATGTATGCCGGTTAATGTTGTTACAAAGTATATTTGGGAATAACGATTATCTTTAAAAACATAGATAACCATATTATAAGCATCGGGAATAACTCTTTTAAAAATAAACCCAGAAAACACCTTGACCCATATTTTAATTTTTAAATATAGCAGTGATATGTTACAGCATACTTATTTTAAGTAGGCTGCTAATATTCTTATGGAAACAATATATCGATATATGAGAATAAAGCATATTTTTAATGTAACCCTATAATATAGAATTTATTATTTTGAAATCGCTTATGTTGCATTATAATAAAAAACATAGGTAGAACGTATCTATTTTACACATAATCTATAATGCACATAATCAAAACGACTTGAATCTAGCGAGAGCCGTGATCAACATGTTCATCACCCCATTTGTACCCATACGTGACGGAGAAGTCACTTTGAAGGGCCTCTAGTTGCTGCTAACTATTCAATATCCCACGGTCATTAAACCGGTATTATTTAATGCGCTTGTGGTCGAGTTTCAGTGCCTCCAAACAGACCCTTTCAGCCTTCGGAATACTAATAGTGTTTACAGAAAACACTCAGTGCTTTGACAAAGGCACTGCAAATGATGCTTTGTTATTAGAGTAGGAACTGTTGACACCTTGATGTATTGCGTACTGTTACGCACACAGGGATTTGTGCTGGTAATTGCGGAATATAATTGGGCATTTCTGCATTATACACGCAGGTTTGAAATAATATTACGTTTGGCGAACTGCTTTTGCCAGTGTTGAACGTGCTTCAGTGAAGTTCACTTTGAAAACGGCTCTAATTTACAGTCTTGTTTATTCTAAAAAGCGATTATTTTAAATTAGATATTAGTGATTGTTTGATGTTTATTAAAGTACGAAAGTTAAAGATAAGATTTATCAATAAAAATTCTCATAATTTATTTAGAAAATATCTTAAGAAGAACATTCAGTTTCTTTAGATATTATTTAAAATAATCTTACTTATTACTATTACTTTAAATAATCTTACTTATAATCTTATTTATATAATCTTACTTATTACTTTAAATAATCTTACTTACCATTATTATTATTGTTATTATTATAACAACGTATATGACAAATGAATATGTGGTTAATCTTGTTACAAATATACTTGAGAATAGCGCTATTTTTAAAAATCGATGATGATTACATATATGAAAATTGGGTATATGGTTATGTTATTACAATTACATTTGGGAACAACACTATTTTTTAAAAATAGTTGATGACCGCGTACATGAAAAAATGAATTTGTGGTTAACGTGGTTACAAATATATTTGGGAATAATGCTTATTTTTAAAACTCGTGGATAGCCACGTGTATGAAAAATGAGTATGTGGTTAATGTTTTTGCAAATACATTTGGAAATAACGCTTATTTTTAAAAATCATGGTCGATAACGTAAAAGAAAATGAGTATGTGGTTAATGTTGCTCGTATAATTTGGAATAACGTTTATTTTTAAATATCGTTTATAATCACGTACATGAGAAACATCCACATTTTTTATGTTAAAAAGTACATTTTGTTAATAATGCTTATTTTTAAAAATCGTCGATGTCCTATATTATAAAAAAAATCGGAATAACACTTTTAAAAAAATAAACTCCAGAAAACACCTGATGGATATTTCAATTTTACATATATATGTGATGTTTATTAACATATTTTCACATGCAAAAGCATGGGTGTTAATGTTCTTATGGAAATAATATATATATGAGATTAATGCTTATATCTAACGTAACCAATGATACATGACATTAACGGTGAGGATTAAGCTATGTTTGCAATACTCAAAAGACGTACGTTGAACATATTTATTTTATACATCTAAAATACACATAACCAAAACGTTCGAAACGACTTCAAATCTAACGAGAGCCATGATTAACATGTTCCACCTCTTTGTACCCATACGTGACATGAAAATTCACTTTGAAAGCCACTAGTTAGCTGCTAACTATTCATTATCCCTCGCTCATTAAACCGGCATGATTTAATGCGCTTGTGGTCGAGTTTCAGTGCTTCCAAACAGACCCTTTCAGCCCCCCGGAATACTAATAGTGTTTACTGAAAACACTCAGTGCTTTGATAAAGGCACTGCGAAATGATGCTTTGTCATTAGAGTAGGAACTGTTGACATCTTGATGTACTGCGCACTGTTACGCACACAGCGATTGTGCTAGTAATTGTGGAAATAATTGGGCATTTCTGCATTATTACACGTATGTTCGAAATAATATTGCGTTTGTTGAACTCTGCACTGACAGTGTTGAATGTACTTCAGTGATGTTCACTTTGAAAACGATTATTATATATAGTCTTGCTTGTTCTAGAAAGGATTCTTTAAGTGATTCTAGTGAATGTTTGATGTTTATTAATGTGCAAATCTTAAGATAAATGTTGCCGATCAAAAATTCTTTTTTAATTTATTTAGAAAAATATCATACGAATGACAATCAGTTTCATTCTATACTTTTAGAATAATCTTACTTATTACTATTATTATTTTGTGTACGTATATGAAAAATGAGTTTGCCGTTAATGTTGTTAAAAGGATATTTAGGAATAACGCTTATTTTTAAAAATATTGGATAACCAAGTATATGAAAATGAGTGTGTTGTTAATATTTCTGCAAATATATTTTTGAATAATGTTTACTTTTAAAAATCATGGATAACCACGTATATGAAAAAATGAGTATGTAGTTAATGTGTTTGTAAATATACTTGTGAATAACGCTTATTTCTAAAAATTGCGAATAAACACGTATATGAAAAATGAGGTTATATTGTTACAAGTATATTTGGGAATAACGATTATTTTTTTTAAAATGTCGATGATCTATTATAGCCTTTGGGAATAACACTTTTCTTAAAATAAACTCAAGTAAATACTAGATGGATATTTCAATTTTACTATATAGGAATAAAGCTTATTTTTAATGTAATCCAATAATATATAACTTGAATATTAAGAATTCGTTTATGTTTTATTTTAATCAAAAACCATAGGTTGAACATATCTATTTTATATATCATTTATAATGCACATAATCAAAAACGACTTCGAATCTAACGAGAGCAGTGATCAGCATGTATATCACCTCTTCTGTACCCATACGTGACATGAAAAGTCACTTTGAAGAGCCACTAGTTAGCTGCTAACTATTCATTATCCCACGGTCATTAAACCGGTATGATTTAATGCGCTTGCGGTCGAGTTTCAATGCCTCCGAACAGACCCTTCCAGCCCCCAGAATACTAATTCTGTTTACAGAAAACACTCAGTGCTTTGACAAAGGCACTGCAAAATGTTGCTTTGTCATTAGAGTAGGAAATGTTGACACTTTGATGTATTGCGCACTGTTACGCACACAGCGATTAATTGTGGAATAATTGTGGAATATAATTGGGCATTTTTGCATTATACACGTATGCTTGAAATAATATTACATTTGGCGAACTCTGCTTTGTCAGTGTTGAACGTGCTTCGGTGATGTTCACTTTGAAAACGATTCTAGTTTATAGTCTTGTTTATTCTAGACAATGATTCTTTAAGCGATTCTATGGGATGTTTGATGATTATTAAAGAGCAAAGCTTAAAAAAAGTCGTCGATGGAAATTATCATAATTTATTTAAAAAATATCGTGAAAATGGCAATCAGTTTCTTTCTATATTTTTTAGAAGAATCTTATTTATTACTATTATTATTATTATTATTATAACCACATATATGGAAAATGAGCATGTTGTTACATATTTATTTGGGAATTAAGTTTATCTTTAAAAATAGTGGATAAACAGATATATTAAAAATAAGTATGGGGTTAATGTTATTTACACATATATTTAGGAATAACGTTTATCTTTAAAAATAGTGGATAAGCAGATATATTAAAAATAATTATGTGGTTAACGTTTTGTAAATATATTTGTAAATAACGTTTTTTTTGGAAAATCGTGGATAACTACGTATATGAAAAAGGAGTATGTGGTTAATGTTTTGTAAATATATTTGTAAATAACGCTTTTTTGGAAAATAGTGGATAACCACGTATATGAAAAAGGAGTATGTGGTTAACGTTTTGTAAATATATTTGTGAATAACGCTTTTTTTAGAGAATAGTGCATAACCACGTATATGAAAAATGAGTATGTGGTTAATGCTTTTACAAATATATTTCGGAATAATGATTATTTTTAGAAAAATGTCGATAACCTACAACATAAACATCTGGAATAAAGCCTTTTCTTAAAATAAACTCAAGAAAATACTGAATGGATATTTTAATTTTACGCATATAATAAGTACGTTCTTAGCATAACATATATAAGTATGTTGATAATGTTCTTATGAGAATAATATATATATGGGAATAAAGCTTATTTTTAATGTAACCCTATAATATATAACTTGAATATTGATAATTCGCTTATGTTTTATTTTAATCACATCATAGGTTGAACATATGTATTTTACACATAATCTATATTTGAATCTAACGAGAGCCATGATCAAAATGTTCATCACCTCTTTTGTGCACGTACGTGACATGAAAAGTCGCTTTGAAGAGCCACTAGTTAGCCGCTAACTATTCAATATCCCTCGGTCATTAAACCGGTATGATTTAATGCTTTTGTGGTCGAGTTTCAATGCCTCCAAACAGACCCTTCCAACCCCGGAATACTAATAATGTTTATAGAAAACACTCGGTGCTTTGACAAAGGCACTGCAAAATGATGCTTGTTATTAGAGTAGGAACTGTTGACACCTTGATGTATTGCGTACTGTCAGGCACACAGCGATTTGTATTAGTAATTGTGGAATATAATTGGGCATTTCTGCATTATACACGCATGTTTGAAATAATATTACGTTGGGGAACTCTGCATTGGCAGCGTTGAACGTACTTCAGTGATGTTTACTTTGAAAACGATTCTAATTTATAGTCTTGTTTATTATGGAAAATGATTCTTTAAAGCGATTCTAGTTATTGTTTGATGTTTATTAAAGTGCAAATCTTAAAATAATAGTTACGAAAAAGCATTCTCACAATTTAATCAGAAAATACATAAAAATGACAATCAGTTTCTTTATATATTATTTAGGATAATCTTACTTATTACTATTATTATTATTATTATTATTATGATTAAAACCATGTATATGAAAAATGAGTATGCGTTTAATGTTGTTATAAATATATTTTTCGAACAACGTTTTCTTTTAAAATCAATGAGCATCTATATTATAAGCATCGGGAGTATTTTTTTTTTTTTTTTTTTTTAAATAAACTAAAGAAAATACTGGTGACGTATATGTGATGTGTTTACAACATAATTATTATTATTAGTATGTTGTTAATGTTCTTATGGAAATACACTCATGTCCATAAATTAAGGATAATGAAGTTCAGGCAAAGAAAGAGACAGAAGCAAAACAAATTTGACTTATTTGTAAAGTCTATTTATTAAACAAAGGTAAAGAGCAAAAAAGATGCTATATGTTTGACATAATTAATAAAAATTGCGATTTTTACTTCCTGGGCAAATTTCAAAAAAGAACCTATTTACAAAAAACAGTATAACACGGTTAGTATGATGGTTAATATGGAGTATGTCTCCCGGATGATGCAATACAGGCCTTACAACGCCTAGGCATGCTGAGTATCAAATTATCAATCTGATCTTGGGAATATTACACCACTCATCAAGCAATGCCCTCGAAGTTCCGGTTGACAGGTGGGAGGGGGTTGATGGGCTGCAATTCGTCGGCCAAGCATATCCCACACATGCTCTATTGGATTCAAGTCCGGTGGTATGCTGGCCAATCCATACGGGTGATATCCTCCAAATGAAGACATTCGTCTACAATGTTTGCACGGTGAGGACGGGCGTTGTCATCCATAAACAGAAATTCAGCCCCCATGGCGCCCCCGAAACAAACGTACATGTTGTTCCAGTATAACATCCCGATAGATGTGGCCTGTCATCGTTACACTCTGAACATGCATTGGTCAGTTCTGGAACCAAGAATAATTCCTCCCCAAACTAGCCATCCTGCACCACCGTAACGGTGTCGTTCAATGGTGTTGTCTTGGTGGTAACGGGTACCTGGCGCTCTCCATATGAAAGTCCGGCGAGAATCAGACTGCAAACTAAACCTGGACTCGTCGGAAAACCTCGCACAAAACCACTGTTGCAGTGTCCACAATGCATGCTCTCTACTCCAGGTTAATTGCAGGCGACAGTGAGTTGCGGTAAGTGGAACACATCTGACAGGCCTACGAGCATATAGACCAATGTGCCCTAAGCGTCTGTACACGGTCTGCCTTGAAACTGTCGTACCGGTAGCTGAAAGAGCTGACGAGACAGGTCTGATGCTGTGCTCCGTTTGTTTCTTTTGGCAGTAACTGCTAAATACCGATCCTCATTCGGCGTTGTATTTCTGGGCCGACCTGTGCTGTAACATCTACTCACATTACCATCATCTTGGAATCGTTGCCAAAGCCTGGAGATGACACTCTGGGCGATTCAAGTTCCTCGGATACTTCCAGTTGGGTACGTCCACCTTCCAGTCGTCCGATAATTCTACCACGTAAAAAATAATCTAAATGCTTTCTTTGTGCCATAACTATGCGGTTATTGCACTGAAAGGCTTTAAAGCGCTTGTGAACAATTTTACTTCTTTGCCACCATTCCTTATACCCTCTCTTACACTCTCTTCATTGTGACGTACTATCCGCGCCATCTGCAGGTTTCCTGTAATTTGCATATTCTTTTTCAAGACGTGTGTGATAATTCTACAGGTGAAATTTTTATTTTAGAGTTCAATTTCTGTTTGATTCTGAATTATCCTTAATTTATGGACATGAGTGTAATATATATATGAGAGTAAAGCTTATTTTTAATGTAACTCTATAATAAATAACTTGAATATTGGGTATTCGCTTATGTTTATTGCACTCAAAAACATAGGTTGAAGACATCTATTTTACACATAATCTATAATGCGCATAATCAAAAGGAACGAAACGACTTTGAATCTAACGAGAGCCATGATCAACATGTTCATCACCTCATTTGTACTCATACGCGACATGAAAAGTCACTTTGAAGAGCCACTAGTTAGCTGCTAAAGTATTCATTATCCGTCGGTTATTAAACCGGCATGATTTAATGCGCTTGAGGTCGAGTTTCAATGCCTCCAAACAGACCCTTCCAACCTCAGGGAATACTAATAATGTTTATAGAAAACACTCAGTGCTTCGAGAAAGGCACTGCCAAAATGATGCTTTGTCATTAGAGTAGGAATTGTTGACACCTTGATGTATTGCGCTCTGTTACCCACACAACGATTTGTGCCGGTAATTGCGGAATATAATTGGGCATTTCTGCATTATACACGCATGTTTGAAATAATATTGCGTTGGTGAACTCTGCTTTGTTTAGTGTTCTACATACTTCAGTGAAGTTCACTTTGAAAACGATTCTAATTTATAGTCTTGTTTATTATAGAAAACGATTCTTTTGCCAGAGGTGGCCAACACACAAACCCCCTTACCCCCTATGAAAATTTTTGTCGACCGTGTGATTTAGCACACTTTTACAAAATATGTTTAATTTATAATGGCCAAACATATGAAAAACTATGTATTAAAAAATGTGTGCATCCATAACTGTTGAAATTATGAGAAAGAATTAACTTTGATTTTAAAATAATATTTTTCGAATATATTTTTCGACAGTTATTGCCTGTTTTATTTATGAGTTTACAGTTGTAAGTTAGCAGAATAATTAAATTATATTCTGTGAACTCATGATGACCGCACATCGATTTGCAAAATCTAAGTGAAAGAGTGGAGAAACAAATATCGCGCTAGTAAAATAAATATTTTTTGATGATTTCATTTTTTTTTTTTTGTTTCATTTATATTTATATATTTTTTGTATTTAATTTTTAGTGTTATATATTTTTTTGATGTGCGTTTAGTATCATTATTATTATATTATCTATGTTTGCATGTAAGAAGAATAGTGAAAGCTCAAATAATAGCAGATTATGTTTCAATTTTTCACTCCAAAAAATGTCTATAGTGGCCCTAAATCTTATATGGGAATTAATTTTTTATAGGACCCACGGAGTTATGAAGCATTTCAATAATATGTGAGATCATAATAAAAAAATCTTTTTTATTATCATCTCACATTTTATTTCAAAATAAAAAAAAGCAATAAAGGAAAGTGGTACAGCATATACAAATTTATATTATCATTGAAAATGAATTTCACAGCATAATTTTTAAGAATAAAATTTTTATTTAATTATTTATTATTATTATTATTTATATTTTGCTTAATTCTCATTTGTTCAAATTTTGGAGTGGTCATAATAATAATAGGTAATGGAATAGAAAAAAAAAAGTGTATAGAAATTAATTTTGTTTTAGTTTATTTTAATTAACTTTTCACTTTATTTTAATTAATTTTATTTTAGAATTATTTTTAAGTTTAAAGTTTTTAATAATTATCTTAAGTCGAGATTGGGTGTATACGAAAAACTCCTTTAAAACCTAGATAATATCATCATACTTTTATAAAATTGTTTTAATTAAAATAATTAATTTTAAATAATTAAATTTACTCAAATGCAAGGAAAAAGATGCAAGAAACAATTATAAATAATATGCCAAAGATAATAACCCTTAAGCTCACTACACTAAAACACAAACACTACTATTACTTTATTTTACACTTTATTAAAAATTAACATTTAATTAACTCTTTATTAATAATTTACATTTACATACTTTACACTTCATTTTTAATTTACATTAAATAATTCACACTTTATTACTTTAATTGCACTATTATTACTATTAATTATAATATTATTTAGAAGAGAAATAACAAGAATTTTCGAGGATATTCTTTTTTGTTTTTAATAAGTATCTTAGGAAAAGATTTTGTTTATTTTCACAATCTCGCCAAAGTTGCCAAATTAATAAATATATACATTTTTTTTTTTTTAGAAAATTTCAGATTGTGAAATCTCGTTTGATTTTAAAAATAAATACACAAATATTCATAAAAAAGCTTCATTCATTTCTTAAAAATGTAAACATGCGATATATAAATATAAATTTAAATAAAATTTTTAAAAAAATATGGCGTTACTCCATTTAAATAAATAATACTGAAACATTAATACCTTACTTTCATAAAGTTAATTGCAGAAAAACATTACGTTCTGTCTACATTTTGTCTTATTGTAGATAATAACTATAAGTTTGGCGAAAATTTTTACTTTTATGTTATAATTTTTAAATTTCCTTCCACTACTTCGTAATCAAACATAAAAATATATACTTTTCCTGTCTGGACAGAAAACTGAATTCATTTCACTTCAATCTGAACCTCATACGTGTTATTTTGTTTTTCTTTCGAAAAGTTTGGAAATGTTTATGTGTTAAAAAAAAAGCAAATAAAAAAAAAATGTTTCTGAGACAGGCAAGGGACATGGGTCTCGACTGAAAAATTTAAGAAATATTTCTAACGTCTAAAGAGATTGAGAAAGTGTTTTAGAATGTTATAAACATTTTTTATTTTTCATACTATTTTACTATTTTTAGTAAAAAAAAAAAAAAAAATACCTATGTAATAAAAAAATTTAATCAAAAGATTTAAATCATTCTATGCAGTTTTAGACCTACGTTAACAGAATTTATGTAACATAAGTCATTGTGTATTAAAAAACGATTTATGTTTTTTATTATTGTTTTTTTATTTGATTTATGTTACATTATTATTTTTTTTAGCAAAAATATTAAATAATTTTTTGGATGTAATATTATATATATATATATATATATATATATTATTTAAAAGAAGTGTTACTCCCTTGCAAATGTAATATTCAATGAAAGTGTTGCTTATAAATGTATGAGGGGTCATTTTCTTTTGAAAAATTCCTAGTCAGCATTTTGTGCCATATTAAAGAGAATCCGGTAAACTACAACCATGAATTATTTTCTTCCATAGCTATTATGCCGCAAGTGTACTTTGGAATAATCAAATTTGAGTAAGGTCAAATACAGAAACCCCTTCTACCGAAAGTTATTATTTCGTGGCTATTATGTCTGAGATGTCATTTGGAATCATCGCTTCTGAGTAAGGCCAAATAGTTAAACAGTTGATACAGAAAGTTATTATTTCCTGTCTATAATGTCACATGTGTCCTTCGAAATTACCACAACTGAGTAATGACAAATAGAGAAATACCTGATACATGAAAACTGTTCGAATTTTTATTAAACATCCATACAAAGCTAAAAAAAAAAAAACTTATTTAATTTCATTTTGTGGGACTTTTAACATTAACTGTTAACCTTTATATAACTGCCGCGTATGTTATAAAAAGTATTGAACATTACTTTTAATGTTCAAAAGTAATTGATCAATGAACTTTTGGTTATATTGGACATCTACTATTCTATAACACTGGGTATTGACTTTAAAGTTGGTGACCAAATAAGTAGTAGTAAAATAAAATAATAATAAAAAAAAAATACTTGCTAATTAGAACTCTCTTTTAGAAATTAATCTCAAATGGAGCTACGATTGAACTGAATCATTGCTCTATTTGAGATTAGTTTCTCAAAGAGAGTTCTAAACTCATGAATAATCAAATAAAGATTGAGTTAAAACGATAAAATTATATTTACTTTTCAATTCCATCTAGTAGCTCACACTCTCCCTATATATATCTTGTTCAAATTTTCAATCGCTAATAAAATACTTTTTATTCATCCACTCAAGTTCAAATACATTTTTTTTTAACTTGTAGTGGATGACACTCGATGTTAATACAGTTTTTCAAATATTAATTCAGTAATTAAATTTAATTAATTAATTATATTTTTTAGATTTAAGTTGCATCTATCTACCAATAGATGGCGCCAGAAAAACTTAAAAAAAAAAAAAAAAAAAAATGAGTGAAAATTATTTATAAAGGACTCTGCAATATAGTGAAAAAAAAGTAGAAATTGACTTTATTTTTTTTTTATATATATATTACTTGTTTCTGACTTCACCCTGCTCTAATTCAGTCGCTGATTCAATCAAAGTTTTCAATCCATTGGTACTTTTCTGACGAACTACTCAAAGAAATTCCAGCACGTTTTATGGAAAAAACGAGACAGAAAATCTCCCGCCAACCCTCCCCCTCTAAAAAAGGAAAAAATAAGCAAATATTTCTCCCCGATTGACGGCAAAACAGAAGTCGAACTTTTCGCTCAACAAACCACTCAAGGTGTTGGGTAAAGATTTTCTTCTGCAATTTTCTTTTTCTCTTTACTTTTGGGAGAGTGAAAAATAGTTTTCTTTTGTTCAAAAATAAAAAAAAAAAAAAAAAACAGAAGCTACATACAAAAGATAAAAATATATATCGCGGGTATTAGAAAAAAAAAATGAATAAATAAGTTTACATGTCATTTTTTTTATCCTTCTTTCGTCTCGAAATGACGAGGATATTGCCTCAGAAAAATCTTTGGTGTGATTTTCCAACTTCAGTTCTTTTCTTTTTTTTTTTTTTTCTTTTTTTAATTTTTCTTTCTTTTTGGTATTTGCATGAAAGTATGAATAGAACACGGCCATTAGAATGCTTCATGGAAGGTGAAAATACATTTTTTTTGAGAAATCGAAAAAAAAAATGACATTTCTAATTAAATAAAAAAAATTACTGTTTGCTGTTATTAAAAAGCAAAATATTATGCATATTTCTGTACGTCACATTCAAAGAAGAAGAGGTTTCTGTTATTTAAAAAAAAAAATAATTTACTGATAAAAGTAAAAAATAGGATTAAGAAGTAAGTATTAGATTATATGTAAATAGATTTTATCAGAAAAATAATCCTATGATAAAAAAAAAGGGTTCTTTATGACAGATTGAAAACAAGAATTGATTATTTAAAATACATGATGTAGTATTTCAAATAAATTTTTTTTTAAATACTATACAAAAACACCTCATGTTTAAGTAATATAGCCAGACACCTCGTATTTAAGTAGTACACAGAAAGACTCATATTTTAAACAATTTACAAGAACCTTATTGTTCAAATAGTATACAAAAAACCCTTGCTGTTTAAGTAGTATAAGAAAAACTCTAATATTTTAAATAGCATACAAAAACCTGATGTTTTAAATAGCTTAGAAAAAAAAACCCTTATGTTTTTTAAATAGTATACTATAAGCATCTTTATATCACCCAAAGTTCCTCGGCTATCTCATTTTTTAGCACATCAAAAGAATATTAATATAATCTCAGCTATTTCAAAAAGTTATAAAATTGGTTCTTGATGAGTTATGAAAAAAAAAAAAATTAGCATCTAAAAATACATGATGCAGTATTTTCAAATGAAATTTTGAAATCGTATACAAAAAAAAAAAAAAAAATCAACCTCATGTTTTAAATAGTATACAATAGACATAGCACCCAACGCTCGGCTAGCTGAAAATTAGAATCTAGAGAAGGTTAAAGAATCTCAATTTTTTTCAACAGAAAATGCTGGATACTACATGATGCTGTAGTTCATGCCAGAAGAAGACTGAACTTCGACTAACTAATATTTATTTACACTAAAGGCAATCACGGTCCTGAATAGCCGGGTGGCTAGAGCTCTGGCGCTCGGTACCACAGGTTTCAAGTTCGAGTCGGCGGTGCCATGGATGTTTGTAGTGGTTCGGATTCCACTTTAAACTGTAGGTCCCAGTCTAACATGACTATAGAGCGTTTCACGTAGGGCTGACAACCCTATCGACGGCCCTGGCCCACCATGGGGCTGTTGCGCCAAGCATGATGATGATGATGAAAGACAACCACAGAAACGCACACACAATTCTAATATAATTCACGGATATTAACAATTTTCCGCAATACACTTTTTGGGAAAAGCCGTTACATTTCAACAAACTCAGAGAGACATCAGTCAGACTTAAAAGTCAGTCAGTTAAAATTCAAGCGAACCTTAAAATGTTTCTCATGTGATGGGAGTAATTTCGTGATCTTTTATGTAGCGTGTGTGACGTTTCACTGCTTCGTGGTGAAAACGAAATTTAGGATAATTTCAGCCAGCGCTTCTTCTTCAGGAAAACAGCGCTTTACATTTCGTTTTAAATAGTATACAATAAACACGCATTAACTTCTTCTCTCCTTCTCAAGCCCAGCGGAAATCATTCTGGTCGACGGATTTATCGTGATCATCCCTGATATATTCAAGGTAGCTTTTGGTAAGTTATGAAACTCAGTTTGAAACATAATACACCATTTACCAATAATATGAACATAAATTTACCAATTAGTAATGGAATATCTTATCCATGAGTAATATACAAGTACAATATGATATCCAATTAGTAATATGCAAGTAAAATATGCTATCTGCCACTATACTGAGAATAAAACAAGTTATATTTCAGTAGTATGTAAATATATTATCCGAAATATCTTATCCACCAAGTAAATAAAATATGCTATTCTCCAGCAATGGGGTAAAAAGTGTTGTTGTTCAATAACCAGTAAATAAAACATGTTATTCGCTAGAATTATGTAAATAAAAATATAATGTCCAGAAATATATTAACAAAAACCCAATATCCATCAATTATATGTTGTTGTTATTTCTTATAACACTTGGTAGACATCTAGACCAAGCCCACGAACCCATATGGACTTATGGTTGGAAGGAAAAAAAAAGGGGGCAGCTTCTGTTGTAATGGAGCACCCGTAGGTAGAAGTCTGACTTGACTCCGTGAAGTTTTTGGAATCACATGGACCGGACCTACGACATAAAGTGAATTCCAAATCATTACAAACATCCATGGCACCGCCGGGAATCGAACGCGTAACCTGTGGCACCAAGCACCAGAACGCTAGACATTCGGGCATTCAGACGCCTCAGTTATATGTAAATAAAATATACTAATTACCTAATATACTAATTGAAAATAAAATATATTGCACAATAATATGTTAATAAAAAGACGCTATCCACTTGCAATACGTAAATAAAATATGCTATCCAAATACATATTAATAAAACACCTTATTCATCAGTTATATGTAAATAAAAATATTATATATCAATAATTGCAACGATAATAACAGCAAAAGTTTGCTGTACTTTAACGATTTTTAATTTTAAATTTCTTCCTAAATAGAGTGGATTACCCGCAGTTCAGTCTGCTGCACATTATCAAACACCTAGCGCAGCACATTTATTTTTATTTACCTGATTTACAATACGTGTAACCAATTAAAAATAATTTTTATTTAACAAACCCTCCATTTATCTCACATGTACAAAAGAAAAATCAAGTTCCCGTAATTGACAACACATCACCAAATACAACACTTTTGTAATGAACATGTGTAGATTAAGGATTCCAGAGTGGAGTAAAAAAAGACTACTCCCCATTATCTCCAGTTCATCATCATTAATAAAGTTCCTTTACTCTGGCAATAATTACCCTGCTTTCTGCAAATTACTAAGAACGAAATAGGAGCAAGTTTTTTTTTTTATAATAAATTCCCAATTTATTATTTGTTTGTGTGAAGATCTCTTAAGTGTTTCAGTTAAGGTGCGAGAGTAATTTAGTCCTTAAACGACTTTTCGTCCCAATATAATGTGATCTAATTTACAATTGGCTAAAATGGTATAAGTAACTACTGCTGAACGAGATTAAATATTTTAAAAATTAAAAGCCTATTTTTCATACTTTTTAATATTATGGAACTGGAATATTTATAAAAAGTTTTTCCCTATGCGATTCATATTTCGAAAGTGTGAAAAATGAAATATTTGCTTTCATAATGTACTTCTCAAATTATCACTTTGCTCCGATGTAAACTTGCGTTGAACATAAGTGGTTCACGATCTTGCTGTTTTTTTGCTGATTTCTTTGTACTACATCATTGAATTAATGGCATTTCGCCCAGGATTATGTGTGCATGACAAATAATGTCTTCCAGTACAGTTATAGTCTGTGCATTTGGAAAACTAATTTTTTTACAGTACATTTTTTTTTTTTTTTTAGTGCAGTAAAGTCTTTTCTGTACAGTTTTGAAAATTACGTAGTCTTAATTCCCTATGACTACGCAAATTTCAAAACTGTAATTGTTGCTGTTGTTGTTTTAATGTAGCTGGCAATACAGATACAATTAATTTATATGCCATAAGCAAGGGCTGCTGTTACTCATATAGCACTACAAAGGGGCGTGCATTTTGAAGATATATTACGAACTCGAGTAATACTACCCTCACAACATTCTACGATTATATTGGACAGCGACATACGATTTAGAGTGGATTCCAAACCATTACAAGCATACATGAGACCGCCGGAATTCGAATCTGAAATCTCTGGTACCCACTTCCACTCGGCCATCAGGCCACTTAAATTGTAACTGTAGCCTCCAGAAGAATTGATACTACCTTACTCACCTTTTCCGTATATAAAAAATATTTTAAGCATTCGGAAAATAATGTAAATATAAATATTCTTCTTCTTCATTGGAGCAACAGACTCATGATGGGCGAAGGCAGTCAAGACCTGGAAGATTTCGAGACATGAGATGTTTTCTTTTTATGTGATAGGGATGTGAGCCCTACAGTCATAATAGACCGGTGTCTAATATGTCTGTAGTATATTCCGAACCGTTACAACTCTCCACGGAACTGTCGGGACTCGAACCCAGTACCTGTGACACCGAGTGCAGAGCACATGTCACTAGCCGCAGAGCACTAGGTCATCACGCCAAATATAAATATTGCTGAATAATTATAAGGGGAACTTATAATGAATCTATTTTAAACTTAAATTCTTAAATTACAATTATTTCTACACTACTTACTGACTTTAAATAAACTGCAAGCATTTATTGTGTTTTAATTTTTAAGTTATTAATTACAACTAACACTGGAGCATTCATTCAAGCGGTTCTTATATGAATATAAACATAAAACTAATTAGAGCCTCACAATGAAATAATCATTGTATAATTTATTTGTAACTTCTAGAAAATTCTAGATAATAGGACATATATGAAGAACAATACAAGAAATCCATTTCCGCTTGCAGAATAAGTAGCCATTATTTAGGTAATTAAAGGACTTGTTTACAAGCTTTTAAACTCAAAAAAATATTGTGTATTTAACATGCTTATTAACAATATTCATTAAGTTAAAATGTCTACAGGGGATTATAATTAAATTCCCATTTTTAAACTGCTGTAAAAAAGAACCACTCATCACAATGAGTTCAAATTCGAACTGAAGATACTTCAAGAAGAGAGAAACGATACGGCATCAATAAAGTTCCAAAGTGTATTAATAGATGGGGCTGTAAGCGGTATAAAGAAAGTGAATTCTGCTGCCAGTGATATTTTGAATCGAAATGACAACGTATTTGGCATGAGTTGCACATTAAACGAACTGTAGTGTTTAATGTGTTTGATTGTTTCGGTTTTTATTGAAGGAAAATATTACTTCCAATTCATTCAACACACTGTTAGTGGAAAGCCCTTCCACCAGGGAAAGATTGTACCAAATTAGATGGGAAAAAAATCAGTGGACCTTTTTGTGATGGCTTACCGTTTCCCCTTTCTTCAAGTACCTTCAGTTCAAATTTGAACTCATTGTGACAAGTGGTTCTTTTTTAACAGCATTTTCAGTGTGGGACTTTAATTATAATCAGCCAGTACATCAAGTCATTACTAGTAACAGGTGGGCAGAAAAGGACGTAGAGTGACACATAGATGGCTCTACTAGTATTAAATCCATATGATTTTAGTTAGCCCTCACCTTCAAAGACACGTGTATAAATTTGACAGCTGTTGCACTATTAGTATGTGAGTTATAGCATTTTTAGTGAAGTTATAGCATTTTTAGTGTTCATCACGTGCAGTCCACTAGGCTGACTGTCGATTGGACTCGGTGTGAAATAATGGAGCCATGTTTCATCCATTGCCACATATCGACCCTTTAAAAATTCGGGTTTATTACGATTGAACATCTCTTAGACTCATCAATTCGTTGTTGTTTTTGGTCGATTGTGAGCTCGCGCGGCACCCACTTTGTACAGAGCTTTTGCATATCCAAATATTCATTCACGATATGTCCAACACGTTCCTTTGATATCTTTAGGGTCTCAGCTATCTCAATCAACTTCACTTTACGGTTATCAGAAATTGTTTTGGGGACTTTTTTTTGATGTTTCCGTCGGTAACAGCCTTTTGGGGCGTCCACTGCGTGCATCATCCTCGGTGCTCATTTCGCCTCGTTTAAATTTAGCAAACCACTTCTCTAGGGTTGATTTTCCTGGTGCAAAATTCGAATAATGGTTATCAAGCCAAGCCTTGCTTCAATAGTATTTTTTTTTCGCCAAAAAGCAATGCTTTATTAACACACTAAATTTCCTTTTTATCCATTTTTTCAAACTAACAAAAAGTTGCTTCTCTAAAAATGTTATAACTCACATACTAATAGCACAACAGCTGTCAAATTTATACACATGTCTTTTGAAGGTTAGGGCTATCTAAAAATTATATGAATATAATACTAGCAGCGTCATCTATGTGTGAGCCTATGAACCTTTCAGGCCACATGTTACATAAACGTTACAAAGTATATTAAAAGTTTATTTATAATTAATGAATATTAAATCTGAAATTTTTTTTAATAAGCTTTCCAAGTTTGATTATTATTATTTCATTCAATAACGTGTATTTATAATACGATATGTCATACCAACGTTAACTTCAGCCCACCAACAGCTTATACCAAATGTCACTAACCCAATTAATTAGCCTTTCAGAGCTTATCAGCGACCAACACCTAATACCATCAAAGTCCCAACATCATGCACTAATTCATACTGTGCTTACATGCATATAAACATAAAACCAATTAGACCTCCAAAATAAAATAATCGCAGCATATTTTATTTGCAACTTCTAGAAATTAGGAAGCAACTTTGAAGAACAATACAAGAATTCCATTTCGGCTTACCGAATAAGCAGTCCTTATTTAGCTTATAAAGGGCTTGCTAACAAGCTTTTCACACAAGAAGATTTTGTATACTGCAGCTTAACATCCTTATTAACAATATTCACTGAAGTAAAGTATCTACAGGGTGATTATAATGAAAGTTCCACTTTCAAAATGCTGTAAAAAAGAACCCCTCGTCACAAGGACTTCAAATTTAAACTAAAGTCACACGGAAAATGGGAAACGACACGGCGTCAAAAATAAGTTCCAAAGTATATTAATAGATGACGTTGTAAGCGGCATAAAAAAAAGTAAATTCTAGTGATAGAGTCGAATTTACAACATATTTGGCATGAGTTGCACGTTATACCAACTGTACTGCTAAATGTGTTTGATTGTTTCCGGTTTTTGACGAAAAACAATGACTTTCAAGTCATTCAACAGTTGTGACACTGTTAGTGGAAAGCCCATCCACCACGACCAGGTCATACCATATTGGATAGGAAAAATCGGTGAAACTTTTTTTTTGATGCCCTTTCTTCAAGTATCTTAAGTTAAAATATGAAGTCATTGTGAAGGGTAGTTCTTTTTTTTTTTTACAGAATTTTGAAAGTAGATAATCATCCAGTACATCCATAATTGTTACAAAGTCTACAATGTTGTAGTTCCAGTATCCAGTAGTCATGTTGTTATTAGTTCAGTAACATAATTTTTACAAAGTATATTAAAAGTTTATTTATAATTAATGGATATTAAATCTGAAATTATCTTTTTTAATAACTTTCCACATTTGATGATTATTATTTCATTTAATAACATATATAATACGAATCTTATGTCATCTTAACGCTAACTTTAGCCCACAAACTGTTTATACCAAATGTCACCAACCCAATTAATTAGCCTTTCAGAGCTTATCAGCTACCAACACCTAATACCTTCAAAGTCCCGACATCATATTCCAGGTCACCATCTTCGGTACTCGATGCCACACGAACTAATACCACCTCGAGTAATATTCTTTCCGTATGTCTGGCCACTTCTGCCTTGGCATGAAGATTCCGGCGAAAAGGACGCAGACAGCAGGGAAAGGGATCTGCCTTGTCACGGGTCGGATTGTTAACGAGGGCTGTCAGAATTTCCCTGGATGGTAAATGATAGTCCTCGCGAGATATCGCCCACTGACTTGTGGCAAGGAGGGAAGAAAAAATGTCCTTTTGTTAGACGATCTGGAGTGAATGGCACTCTTCACCTAAATCTAGAGATGACAGAATGATATTGCCTATCAAAGTGCATGTGTCTGGATTATTTTTCTCGACAAATTGTGTTGGAGATACTTTGGAATAGACTGTTACATAGTAATAGTATCGACATTCAAATTGAAAAAGGATTTAAATTACTGAAGATAAAATGATGTACAAGTTTTATATGCTAAAGATTAATATGGCCCCATTCAATTTATAAAGATTTATCGAAATTTAGTTTAAATACTTTTAGTTACGAAATAAGAGTCTTATATATATATATATATATATATACATAATTTAAATTATGGAGATTATTTGTATTCCCTTGAAATATTCTTGACTTGCTTTGAATCCTTTTGTATTCTTCCATTCTTCTAAAATCCTTAATTCTTATGATCTTTTATTAATCCATAAATTCTTATTTTTTTTGGCATCCACGAATTCTTATGAATTTTTGAATACTTTTCATTTATTTTATTCTTTTGAAAGGATTATATACGCTGCTTGTTTCTATTAGTGTTATGTTATCTAAATTGATGTGACTAGATTTGTTGTCATACCAGACAAGTCATCAAGATATTGATAAATTGCATTGATTATTTTAGATAAAACAGTTTGTTTTAAGACTTCAAAAGTAATGCTGAACTAAAGAATCCCAGGATTCAGTATTTTATTCTAGGCGCAGGCCTGAAAATTTGATTCCATTTGATTGGTGGAGAGGGGGTAGAGTGTGCAGATCCCTCTGTTATTTTTCCTTCTTTCAAATGTGATTTCATTAGGAAGTCTAAGCTAGGCTGCCGCAAGAATTACATTTCTTTCATAACGAATGACTGAGGTATTCAAGAAATTACAATAGTAATTGAAACAAACATATGCTGGCAAAAGACAAATTTTCTTAGTTAAACCTAATAGAAAAATTTTGTAAACAATTAAATCCTTTCATTTAATAAATTATTGTGGTTTACATGTTTATAGAGTAAAAAGCCTATTAAGTAGTAAGTATTAGTTGTATTTATTAAACTACCTATTGATTGAAAGTGGATGATTTCATTATGATTATACAAATATGTAAATTTTTGTAATAGGAATAAGGAAAAGATATTTACAATAAAATGTTATGCTGTTATATATAAACATAAAACAAGATAGTTAATGAATGTTTGTGCAGAATTTCTAACCACACTCGGTTATTGATGATCTATATACATCGATAACTATCAACAAAATAAATTTAAAAAACAAAAAATGAAATATTTACAGGTGATTTTTAAAGCATTAACAAGAATCTATGGCATATCAGCCAGATATTCCCAAGTCTTCATTTAGTTCAGACGATCTTCTGAAATCTATATTTGATCATAGTGATCTCCCTTGATTTTATTGATTATCGCATTTGGTTATGACGATATACTAAAGTCTCCACTAGGTCATGGCGACCATCTTCGCTTGGTCCTGACAATCTTCTCGAATCGCCACTGGATTATGGACACCTTCTCAAACTTCCAGTTGGTCATGGCGACCTCCTCAATTCTCTGCTGGAGGACAGAAACCTTCACAAACCTCCACTTGGTCATGGAGAACTTCTCAATATCCTCGTGAGCTCTCTGTTACTCGATCTCCAAACAGCTCTGTTGACCAGAACTCTTTCTATGTGCCACCCCCGTTTAGTTCTCCTCAGTAAGGGTTACAGCGTATATTTTGTCCCTCAAATCTAAACTCCACTTTCTTATGTGTTTGTTCCCTCTCCCATGTGACATGTTCTGGTTATTTTTTTCCCTTGCGGCGCGCTCTAGATAGTTTTGCACAAATCGGAATTGGACAGTGATAGAGAAATATTTATTCTTACATAAACTAATATTATACACCTTTTATAAGAAAATTTTAAATAAGATTGCATTCAAATAAAGATTATTGCACATTCAAAAATCTTTTCATGTTTGTCGCATGGGCATTTCAATGTTTATAATTTAAGTGTCTTCATATAATAATATAATTTGATGACATTTAACTTTGTCTACCCTTTATTTGTTTTCAACAAAGAGTCAAAAATAAAATAAAATTAACTAAAAATATAGCCAAAAATTATAAAATAAGTTCTCAGAAAATAAATAATAACATAGAAACATTTTTTAAGGTATATGTACCTTATACTTATAAAAATTAATACAATTATATCACATATTAGAGACTGAACCCTTAATAAAATGCGTGTATCAATGAAATACATTAATACGAATAAGATATAAATAAGAAACAAACCACCAAAATATTTAATATAATAACGCCTGAAGGTTATAAATATAATTTATAATTAATCAATGGAAACATTTATTCAATAATGATGCGACTGGAACACTTTATGTACATATAGAATATAACGTCATAGTGTGAATCAAGTCATAAATCGATGTCAATACTTAATTGCTGTAAAATATTAATTTTAAATAATTTTAGAAGATTTCTTGTAGAATTTCTTTCATATCATTTTTTCTTTCCTTATTCTTTATTCCACAAGAATTTTTTTTCATACATTTCGGTCAATTCTTTATTTCTTAGAAAAAAAGATTCCAGTGTGATAGTTTTTTAAATTAACATGAAAGAAATATTGCCTAAGGTAAAATAAAATACCTTTAACGTATTTTAGATCATCTTAGCAAAAAAAAATTCATATATGCGTCCATGGAAATAAATTCCCCTTAATGTCTGTCTACAAACACATACGAACGTCTAAGAAATGATTAACGACAAACAAAATAACAAATGTGGCCAAATTTTTCCCTCTAACTCTAACTCACAAAGAAAGAAAAGAAGAAAATAAGTCATTAACTCAGAAATTCTCGGAAATAAGATTCTGAATTTTTGAATAAGGCCCTCCAAGAAATATTTTCTGCTCGTGATTATCATATAAATAGAGTAATTCTGAAATAGAAGTTTCTACCTGGAGGTATGTGAAATTGTATGTTATTGAAACAATTTGGTGCACCTAAACAACGTTGTGCAAAAGAAATATATCACAAACATTTCCTTAGGAAGGTAATTTAAAGAAAGAACTTCAGCAATTTGTTTGAAATATCTAAAATATCGACGAAATATTTTCTGAGATAATATAAGGTAAAAAGTATTTCATAGGTGAAACTTAACTGCTGTTTAGTTGCATAGATTCTTATTATTATAAAATTATATTTTCTTTACTTTTAGAACATTTTTTTAAATCCGGTTATTATTATTACAATTATTATATCTAAATTTACATAAAACAAACAAAATCAATAGACGATGAAAATTAGAATGGGTGGCTCATTATTTTATTAACTGAACTATTGTTAATCTAAAGTTATATTTAAATTCTATTAGAATAGATTCTATATTTATTATAAAGTTAGATTACTTTTAATTTTAGAACATTTTTTAAAAACCTATTACTATTATTATCTAAATTTAAATAAAAGACACCAAATGTACGAAAATTAGAATCGGTGAAGGTTATTTTATGAACTGAACTGTTGTTGATTCCATATTTATATTTAAATTCTTTAAAATAGATTCTATATTTATTATTATATTTTGTTGTTTTTTTTACTTTTAGAACTCTTTTTAAAAATCTAGTATATTATTCTTACTATTATTATCTAAATTTAAATAAAAGAGACAAAATCAATAGAAGTTGGAAATTAGAAAAGTGTATACATTAATGATATGACTGGCACTCTTTATGTGCTCATAGAATACAACATGATAGTGTGAATCAAATTTTATAGAAAATCAATACTTATTTGTACTAAAATGTTAGTTTTTAAGTAATTTTCGGTGATTTCGTGTAGAATTTCTTTTCATATTCTTTTACCTTTCAATATTCTTTATTCCATAAGAATTTCTTTCGTATATTTCTGTCATTTGTTAAAAAAAAAGTTATTCCAGTATGATAGCTTTTTTAAATCAGCATGAAAAGGAATACAGCCTAGGATAAAATAAAATGCATTTAACGTATTTTAGATCATCTTAACGACAAACAGAATAACAAATGTGGCCAAATTTTTACCTCTAACTCTAACTCAAAAGGAAAGAAAAAAAAAAGTAAGTCATTAACTCAGAAATTCGCTGAAATAAGATTCTGAATTTTGAATACAGCCCTCCAACAAATATTTTCTGCTCATGATTATCATATAAATAGAATAATTCTGAAATAGAAGTTTTTACCTGAAGTTATGTGAAATTGTATGTTATTGAAACAATTTTGTGCACATAAACAACGTTCTGTAAAAGAAATATAGTCTCAAACATTTCCTTAGAAATGCAATTTAAAAAGGAACTTTGGCAGTTTGGTTGAAATATCTGAAATATTGACCAAATATTTTCTGAGATAATTTAAGGTAAAAGTAGGTAAAACATAACTATTGTTGAGCTGCATAAATTCTATGTCTGTTATAAAATAATGTTTTATTTATTTTAGATTCTTTTTTTAAGAATACCGGCCTTCTTATTATCATTCTTCTTAATACTATTTAAATTTAAAAAAGGAGACAAAATCAATAGACGATAAAAATTAGAATCGATGTATTATTATTTTATTATTTGAACAGTTGTTAATCTGCGTAGGTTTTATAATTATTGTAAAATTGCGTTTTTTTTTTTTTTTCTTTTACTTTAGAACTTTTTAAAAGCAGTATTAATATTGTTATTATTATTAGGTAAATTAAAATAAAAAAGACAAAATCAGTTGACGATGGAAATTAGAATCGATGTATCATTATTTTATTAAATGAATTATTGTGGATCTGCAAAGATTCTATATTTATTATAAGATCATTTTTTTCTTTACTTTTTAAAATTTTTTTCGAATCCCCGGTATTATTATTGTTATTATTATTACCTAAATTAAAATAAAAGAGACAAAAACAATAGACGACGGAAATTAAAATCGGTGTATCATAATTTTATTATTTGAACTGTTGTTGATTTGGATAAATTCTATACTTATTATAATTCTTTTTTTTTTTTTTGTTATTTTTAGAACTTTTTTAAAAACCTAATATTATTATTGTTATTATTATTGCCAAATTTTAAATAAAAGAGACAAAATCAATAGACGATGTAAATTAGAAGCATTTATCGATTTAGGATATGACTGACATTTATGATGTGACGTTTATCCATTTTATAGAATGCCAATACTTATTTATACTAAATTGTTAGTTTTTAATTTTAGAAGATTTATTGTAGAATTTCTTTTCATATCCTTTACCCTTTCATTATTCTTTATAAGAATTTCTTTCAAATATTTCCGTCAATTCTTTCTTTCTTAGAAAAAAAGTTTCCAGTCTCATAGTTTTTTAAATCAAAATATAATAAATATTTCTTAAGGAAAAAGAAAATACCTTTAACGTATTTTAGATCATCTTAACAAACAAATTCATATATGCTTCCATGGAAAGAAATTCCCGTTAATGTTTGTTTACAAACACATACGCACGTCTAAGAAATGATTAACGACAAACAGAATAACAAATGTGGCCAAATTTTTACCTCTAACTCTAACTCAAAAAAAAGAAAAGGAAAATAAGTCATTAACTCAGAAATTCTCGGAAATAAGATTCTGAATTCTTGAATAACACCCTCCGACAAATATTTTCTACTCATGATTATCATATAAATAGAGTAATTCTGAAATAGAAGTTTTTACCTGAAGGTATGTGAAATTGTATGCTATTGAAACAATTTGGTGCACATAAACAACGTTCTGTGAAAGAAATATATCACAAACATTTCTTTAGGAGTGTAATTTAAAGAAAGAAATTCAGCAATTTAGTTGAAATATCCAAAATATTGACGGAATATATTCTGAGATAATAATAGGTAAAAGTATTTCATATGTAAAACTTAATTATTGTTGAGCTGTATAAATTCTGTATTTATTTTAAAATAATATTTATTTATTTTTAATTCTTCTTCAAGAAAACCAGTAATCTTTTTTGTTATTCTTCGTATTGTTATTTAAATTTAAACAAAGAGACAAAATCAATAGACGATGGAAATTAGAATCGGTGTATAATTATTTTATTAAATGAATTGTTGTTGAGCTGCATAGATTTTATATTTATTATAAAATTATGTTTTTCTTTACTTTTAGATTTTGTTTTTAAATCCTATTATTATTATTTTTATTATTATTACCAAAATTTAAATAAAAGTGACAAAATCAATAGACGATAGAAATTAGAATCGGCGTATCATTATTTTATTAATTGACCTGTTGTTAAGCGCATAGATTCTATATTTATTATAAATGCATATTTTATTTACTTTTAGAAATTTAAAAAAATCCGGTATCATTGTTGTTAATATTATTATTACCGAAATTTAATTATTATTTGAACTGTTGTTGATTTGAATAGATTCTATATTTATTATAAAATTCTATTTTATTTACTTTTAGAACTTTTTTTTTCAACCTAGTATTATTATTATTATTATTATTATCTAAATTTAAATGAAAAGACAAAATCAATAGATGATGGAAATTAAACACATTTATCCATTAATGATATAACTGACACTCTTTATGTGCACATAAAATATAATATGATAGTGTGAAGCAAGTTTTATAGAATGTCAATACTTATTTGTACTAAAATGTTAGTTTTTTAGATAATTTTAAAAGATTTTTGTAGAATTTCTTTCATATTCTTTTACCTTTCATTATCATTTACTCCATAAGATTTTGTTTTTTATTTCTTTCATGTAATTCTTTCTTTTCAAAAAAAAAGAATTCCAGTCTGACAGTTTTTAAAACATCATGAACGAAATATTGCCTAGGATATAGAAAATGCCTTTAACGTATTTTAGATCATCTTAACAAACAAATTCATATATGCATTCGGGGAGAGAAATTCCCCTTAATGTTTGTCTACAAACATATACGAACGTCTAAGAAATGATTAACGACAAACAGAATAACAAATGTGGCCAAATTTTTACATCTAACTCTTACTCAAAAAAAAGAAAGAAGAAAATAAGTCATTAACTCAGAAATTCTCGGAAATAAGATTCTGAATCTTTGAATAACGCCCTCCGAAAAATATTTTCTGCTCATGATTATCATATAAATAGAGTAATTCTGAAATAGAAGTTTTTACCTGAAGGTATGTGAAATTGTATGTTATTGAAACAATTTGTTGCACATAAACAACGTTCTGTAAAAGAAATATGGTCTCAAACATTTCCTTAGGAATGTAATTTAAAAAGGAACTTCGACAATTTGGTAGAAATATCTGAAACATTGACGGAATATTTTCTGAAGTAATAATAGGTCAAAGTATTTCATTGGTAAAAATTTTACCGTTGTTGAATTGCATAGATTCTGTATTTATCATAAAATAATGTTTTATTTGTTTTTAGAACTTTTTTAAAAAAAACAGCTGGTTTTATTATTGTTATTTTCATTATTATTTAAATTTAAATAAAAAAAGACAAAATCAATAGACCAAGAAATCAATAATCATGGGCCATTAGAATAGTCATACCATTATTTTTAGTAAATAAAAGAAAATCTACACTCAAGAGCCAAAACATTATGGCCACCTATCAATAACGAGTCGGCCCTCCTTTGGCGCTCAACACAGTTTCAACCCGCCTTCGCATGGATTAATACCACTACTTAATACCAGTTAAATACCACTACTTAATACCAGTTAAATACCACTTCCACTTGATCACGGGCCTTCCACGTCATCCAGGCGAGTTCATTGCAAAATGTAGGGGTGGTCATAATGTTTTGGCTCTTGAGTGTATGTAAACATAATTTAAGCGAATTAATAATAAATAATTATCCATGCAAACTTCAGCAAATCTATTTATACACTTTTAATGTGGATTCCGAACCACTCACAAACATCCATGCCACCACCAGGATTCGAACCTGAAGCCTGGGATACCAAGACCAGAGCGCTAGCCATTTGCCACCAGGCCGCCGTTGAGCCAATGAAGAAGAGAATCGTTAAAAATAATTAATTTAACAACATATAGTTGTATAATTTTTGGTAAAAGGGTATAAATAGATTTGCTGAAGTTTCATGGATAATTATTTATTATTAATTCGCTTAAATTATGTTTACATACACTCAGGAGCCAAAACATAATGTCATAACACAATTTGGAAAACATAATTTGGACATAATGTTTTGGCTCTTGAGTGTATAAAAGTATAAAAAAATTTTATCTAAAAAAATTGCTGTCTACTCAAGTTACACCATAATAAAATAACAGATTTAATGGGTTTTTATGGTACTCATTAAACCTGTTTTTAGATACTATTGGTACCCATTAAATCTGTTACTAGCCCTACCTCTTATTTTACAATAATGCTTGTAAAATAAGAGACATGGTATTTATCATACATTTTTTTTATAAATTATGTTTTTTTTTTTTTAAATTGTCTCACTCGCTGCAAAAATACCAGATTAGCTAGAAGGCTAACGGTCTGGAAAAGAATGGTTCGATTTCCTTTATTGGCGTGCATTGTAGCATGTTCCTCAAAAGGATGATATGCATAGATGATGGTATAAGCGTTTGCGAGCATCTTGCATGGATATGGTCTGATTGAAATTTCCAGAATTTCTGACATATACACCCAAAAACAATGTAGTTTTCTACGATATGCATTTCTATTCAGGGACTACGGAAAAATAAAGTCCTTGATATACAAAATTCATTATCCATTCACTTTCAAGCCAACAACAATATATTTATTTGAAACCTAAGAAGTGACACTGAACCGAAGATTTCTATATCCAAGGAGAAGGGAAGGGATAATGATATTTCAGGATAATAAATTCCATTAGTTTGACTAGGAAAGAAGTGATGGATATGCCAACCCCAAAAGTTAAAAATTTTTGCTACAAAATAAGAGGAATTATAACAAGTCACACATGGAGCACAGCGCGGAACGCATAACTGCCATTTTGTGACATGTCTACAGGTCAAAATACCGACATTGAAGGATTCTTACATTTATTAGTTTGTTTCAATTAAATAAAACGGTATCTTCTGAATCTAAATAACTTTCACAACCATTTCAACGATCTTTCCGCACACAAATTCCAATACTTAATCTGATTATTTAAATTTCCTCTGGGTGTCTTTATATATTTACTAGATATTGTAGAAACGCACTTTAAATATTATATATATATAAACACAGCACAGTGGAGACAAAAATCAATGGAGAACTGATAAGGCAGGAATTAGACATACAACCATTTTTATAATATTTGTATTTGTTGTACACAAATTTTTATAATAAAATCACCATAATATTACCAAATTGTACAACAAAAATCCTGAAGTACTTCACATTCAGAGTTAAAAAGAAAAAAAAAATTGTTCAAAATCGGAAATAAACATAAACTGGAGGCAGCGAAATCGAAAATAATTTAACAAACACAAGAATCAAAATGTTTAAAGCCAAAAATTGCATTCAAAAAGACTATAAATACGTTGGCATGCTATTAAAAACATGTTGTTCAGAAAATTCGTAAAACCTAAAAAACAAACAAATTATTTAAATTAATTGCAAATAAATCCTGAAAATAATAATATCCTGAGGATACGAATATTCAGAATATTACGAACATCTTGTTATTTTAACTCGGCTGAATCTAAGTCGAAGATTCAAAACGTATTCTGATAACATAGAGTAGAGTGGTTAATTTGAGTGATGTCTTTAATCAAGCAGCAATGTACAGGATTAGAAAAAGTTGACAGTGAAAGCTTGTTTTATAGCTAGCCATGTGATATAATCTCACTCTTTGTAAAAATAGGGCAATAAAGTGTGTGGTTGGTTGATCAGCTACTATATAAAATTTATTCAGCTAGGTAGAATAATTGTCTCTGTGTATGCATTTTAAACTATTATAAATATACAGACTAACTATATATTGTACATATTTATTCCCGTTGTTGTGGCCTGTTAATTAACAGTGTGGGAAAGTGTAATATCGTTGTAGATTACGTTGTAAATTGCAATTTACAACTTCTTGGAAACAAGAAAACTCCATGGTGTGGAGTAATTGTGGAAGTTACACATAACGATTGCAATACCGGTATACCGGGATACCAAATACCGGTATTTTGAGCCATTTGTACAATTTTGTAATACCGGTATTCACAAGTTTAAATACCGTTTTTTCGAACCGGTATTAGAAATTTAGAATTTTATGTGTGAAATTCTTATTCAGAATTCTTATTCAGAAAGCAAGGTTTAGTTGTGAAGAAAGTGCGTAACATTTCGATATTTTTAAAAAATGGGAGTTTGTTATTCGCATTGTATTTGCATATGATACTTTAGAGTTCAAAAATTTTTTTCAGATTTATTATATATATACTCATAAATAATACCTTATAATAATGAATAAGAATAACTTTAAAGAACATAAAAAATCAGTTGATAATACTTCGGCTCCATACACGTAAAAACGAAACATGATACAAATTTGTTAAGAGGACATAACTAACAAGATACAAATTTAAGCACAGTTTCTGAGCCCAAACCCTCAGAGATTTTAGATTATTTTGAAAAAAAGATAATTTGGATGAAATAAGTAAAAGCACAGCATTAGATGTTTTGCCATTTTGAGTATTTTTGTGATAATTACATTCTCTAATAAAACCGTCAAATAAAACAAAAAAAAAAAAAAAAAAAAAAAAAACACCTTTTTTTTTCTTTCTTTTTCTAAAATTTCTACTACCGGTATTAAAAACCGGTATCCCGGTATTAAGATATAAAAAATACCGAATACCGGTATTGAACTTTTTGGTCCGATATTGCAATCCCTAGTTAAATACGAAGTGAAAATAAAATAATGAGTTCTTTAAAAAATGTAACTTATTTATAGCAATTGAAAAATTTTAAATTTCGAAATAATCATTATTAATGAAAAGATGCAAGTAAGACCATTAAAAATTCAAAAATAGTTTTAAGTGTAAAAAAAGTGTTTCATCCAACTATAGTCGAAGTGTTGTTAGAGCGATAAAAAAAATCTCTCTATCTATCTCTCCGTCTCTCTCTCTCTCTCTCTCTCTATAGATATATATATATATATATAGTCTCTCTCTCTCTCTCTGTCTATATATATATATATAAATACGTCTCTCTCTCTCTCTCTCTCTCTCTATATATATATATATATATATATATATATATATATAGAGGAATGTGCAGGGGAATTTCAAAATGGCTTCTTTGGTTAAAAATAAAACCGTTTATCTATTGAATATTCTGACAAATTTACTTCTGGAAATTCAAAAATGTATTTTTTATTCAGAAAGGGTTGTTATCTTTACATTCCAACTATAATCGTAAGTACTACAAAATAAAAAGAATACTAAAACTGAAATTTCGGAAAGTGAAATGTTCTTTTCACAAATGTTTTGACAAAGAAACATAAAATAAGGGGAAATAGAAAAGGCAATTGTCTTGACAAGATAAAAAAAAAATGTGACAATATTGACAAAAGAAATTGAAAGATAAAATAAACCGCGCATATCAGTAGGAGAAAAAAATTGTATTCAAATTGAATTCTTGGCTGGCAAAAATATTTATATCATGTAAATATTAATTTATCCATACATTATTTTTTAATAATAAATGGTATTTTAGGAAACCAAACTAAATTTGAATTTTATGGAAAGCGTCATTCTCTACATATTTTATACGTAACTAAACAGAGAAATTTAAAGTCTTTTTACAATTTATACAAATAATTGATAATCATTAATTATATTGATAAAGTAAGAAGATTGAGAAGACAATCACATTTCAAAGAAAAATTTTTTTGTGGAATCTAGATTCACATGCAAGAACTTGAGAAATAAAAAAAAATAGTATGTATAGTAGTTCGATTTTATTAAAGATATTGTTTGTTTCGGGGTTTGACCCCTCGTCTTGTGCCCTCTTTGAGCTAATTATGCAGAGACCTACATTTCAAAAGTGGATTCCAACCCATTAACAAACATCCATGGACTCGGCCAGGTTCGAATCTGAAGCCTGTGCTACCAAAGACCAGAGCGCTGATTGACCACTCCACCACAGTTTAAAACAGAAGACAACCTCAATTTCAGTAGTTAACTGCAGTTTCTCAAAGTGTTATGTATGTTTATTATTATTACTATAATTATTATTAATATTATATTATGTGTTATGTATGATGGAAGGTGAAAGTATTTTAGTGTTATATGCTAAAAGCGGTTACTCATCGTGTCAATATGAGCAATATCTTTTAGTAAATATTTTTATGGTAAAAATTCTATAGTATGTATATATGTTAGACTATATTCTATGTGCATCCCCCCCTTGAAGGGGTCTGTTTGGATTGCCCCACACCTGACCGGATGGGTCACAGCTGGGGGTGAAGGGGATATATGGAAAGTGGCAGGGGCCATAAAATTTTAGCGAAAATTTAATTTTAATTTTAAAAATTTTAATTGGCAGGGGTCATAAAACACTTCTCGAGGCCAGATGGTCAAGAAATCAGTTGGTCAAGACGGGGATTGATTTTATGGACGGGTGGTGCGTCTGCCCAACGAATATAGACTCAAAGCGGTGTCGGCAATCGCTCCCCCCTCACCGAGAATGAACGCTATAAAATGGAGGTGATGGACATCGCAGAAAGGGTGAATTAGTTAGTGATCCCCTGGCAACAGCATGACACTTAAAAAAAAAAAAAAAGAAAAGTGTACAATCCAAGCGACATGATATGATATTTTCCCTAGGTCTCCTGCCCGACGCAAGAGCCCCATGAGCGGTTGGACCCGGAGCACCCCTTGCTGCCAAGACTTTGATCAATGGTGCGTATAGAGCATTATTATCACCGAAACATTAAAGTTGAAAGAAAAAAAAAAAAGGGAGCCCCTCTTCCCCAGCTGTCGCAGCAAGTTATGAAACTGTAAGGTCTGTCACCTTATTATTTTATTATTGAACATTAATTTAGAATTTAAAGAGCACTTGTATAAGTTATATTTATTAAGGCATTATCCGAATTATACTTTTATTGATAACATTAATTAAATGATTTTATTACAAACTTACTATTGTAAATATTAATAAATACATTTTTGTTTAAATTTTCAATCATGAAAATTTGTCTGTGTGTTATTTCATGTGTGTTTCCTTTTCCAACTTTATATAAAGCCTCAGCGAAGGCATGCGAACTTGTTGATTTAAGATGTGTTATGGGTTATTGCGGAATTTCATAATGGTTATCGTGTGTTAAGTAAACGGTGTTGCTAGTTGTTTTCCAGTAGAATCAGGTTTTTGTTTGAATATAGGTTTTTTGGGTGCAAATGACAACACCACATTACTCATGTTAAAAACTTTTGTTCCTTCTGGACTCTTAGAAAACTGTAACTACAGGGGAGTTAAGATCACATCTACTAATTCAGTAACTAGTGCAAATGTATTTAAACTTAAATAAATAGTGGATATTTGGCGTTGTCTACGTCCTGTTGCTAAATAGGGTTTGTCGAATCTCTGAGAAAGTAATAGCGTATAAATACTGAACCATGCTAGATTGTGGAGAGAATGAATTGCATATCCATCTTGAGTGGATAATCTTGTATATTTAATATGTGTCTAAACAAATAGTTGATACTTTGATATTATCTACGTCCTGTTAAAAACATAGTTTGTTGAAGCTCTGAGTAAGTCATAGCGTGTAAATACTGCACCATGATAGAACAAAGATAGAAGTATGTGCGGAGAATGGATTGTATATCCATCTTGCTGTTAATCTTGTTTATTTAATCTTTCTCTCAACAATATCTTTTCTCATATATTCACAGGTTTATCATACAAAGATGCTTTAAGCTGGTTGTAGATGACTGGGAAGTTAACGTTTCAGAAAGTATGGGTTTTATGCATCAATTACCATTTTTATATGTTCTCCTGATGGGAATGCATTGATGTTTTAATCTTACTGTACACATTTTGGCAGTTAAAGTTTAGGAACGCCGCTGCAATGTTTATTTTTTATAGAATTTCCCAGATGTTTAACTCGCTAGTGTAACTAGTCTTTCAACATGGCTATAGTAGTCTGCTTCGTTTGAACTGCCAGAGAGGATTATGTCAGAACTACAGGACAATCATTACCGAAAGAATTCGTTAATTTAGGTAGTTTTTCGGTTTAAATAGCTAAAGTGTCCAAAAAATTATCGTAGAGTGACAAACCAAAGTATGGTGCATTTTAAAAACGTTTCGACCCAGAAAAATTTAAAAATTGTGTCTTGAATCATGAATAAATCTCATGTCTCTCCTAGTTGGGAGGAGAATACATCGTACCACTTAACCGACCGCATAATATAGTCCACATAATACGCCATAAGTTTGGCTGACTAGAAAAAAGTGATGTTCTACCATAACACCATACCTGGCTAAACATGGACAGAAAATCTTTGTCGTTGTTTTACGAGTCATGAGAATTTTCTTGAACATAAGTATGCTAGAATACAGGAAATGCCTTTCCAGAAAATGATAATTTGAATGACTAAGATGATGTATTCCAAGATTTTTCTCATGAAAACCATTATTTTTTGTTTTAATATCAAAACTCATTTTTTTGTCAATAGAAAATAGATTTTAGTCCCCATGTTGTCCCCAGGAAATAGATTTTAGTTCATGCATATATATTGATAGATAGTGGCGAAAAATAAAATCATAAATCCAAGGAGGAGTTGTGCTAGATAAATTGGAGGTATGTTAGCGCATTTGAAAGTTGATGTCTATTCAAATTTCACGATAGTCGACAAATGAACGATGTTAGTACAGTCACTATAAAAGTGAAATTCACGTTTGTTTTGCATACGCAATGTGAATATCGGGAGCATTATTTATCTTCAGAATTGGGTGCTGTGAGCTAGATTTGTGTCAAGAATGCCTTCAAGGAGTCAAAAAAGACGAATTTTAACGAGGCTATTTAATAATGTTACAAAAGTGTATTTGGAATACCTCAGAAAGAAGTGGAAAGAATGTATGTAGTGTGCATTATTGTTAGCAAAAGTGAATGCAGAAAGAAACAATTTGTCGAAGAACGGAGTCTGGGAACACATGGGCCAATGGCAGTCACATTCGCCATATAGTTGTAGCGCATGGTACTGCATTTACAAAAGAAATTAGAATTTCTTTTGGTAGTAGAGTGACACAGTAAACGATAACAATTCTACTATAGATAATGGTAGATAATTGTTAATTATGAAACATCGTGTCTCAAAAACAGAAATCGAATCACATTGCCTGAAAAAAAAATATCGATATGTTACAAAATTTCTTTTAATGTAGAATTTAAATTCTTCTACAAGTACTGGTACTATAATCTTAAATTACGATGCATCGCGTCTAAAACAAATTGAATATCTTTGCCTAAAATATCGATATTTTACAAAATTTCCATTAAGGTAGAATTAGAATTAAAGCATTATACATCATTAGAATGATACTATAATCGTAAATTACAATACATCATCTCTCAAAAGCAGAAATCGAATGTCATTGCATGAGAAAATATTTATATTTTATAAAATTTCCATTATTATTATTATTATTATTATTAATTTGAAATTACTATTAACTTTTTTGATATATCTACACAAAATAAAAATAGTTAATGAAATACTTATTAAAATCTGAAATTGTGATCATATTAAATAGCTATTCAAATATAATATTAAAAAAGTTCTAATGATTAAATAAATAGAAAAAAATTCTCTCTCTTTATAATATTATATGGAAAAATTATGATTATAGATCACTTCTGTAATTACGTTCTTAAATTCAAAATTATACAACATACTAATAATAAAATATCAAATTTATTCAAAGAAAAAAATAAAGGAGAAAACGGCGAACATAATAAAAATTTTACCAATTCCAAGTGTGAAAAATGGCGATTACATTAATTAGAAGTGAGAAAAATAAAGCCATGCTTTCAAAATAGGAACAACCAAACTAAAAACGACATAACAATATAACGACACAAGAGAAAAAAATGTTTTTTTTTTTTTTATTTTCTTAAATAAAGAAGCAATTCACTGTATGACGTTCAAGGAATTCTTAAAGAAAATGGAAGTTTATGCATATTTATGAGTTCAAAAAAGGACAACTTCAGTAAATCCCCAAAAATTGTTTCAGTCATCAAAAATAGAAAAAGTTAATGTTTTTCCGAGAAAGAAAAATTCTTGTCTGATCAGCAATTATTTATGGCTTTAATGCGTGATATGTTACATGAAGTTGAGATTAGGAGACCGAAAATTGCAACAAAAAGTGATGCCATTGCAGAAAAAAAATTATAACTCAGAATCTGTCATAATTTAGTTTTATAAAATATTTAAAATAAATATTTGTAAGGTTATGTTTGAGTAACTTGATCAAAAATCAAATATTTATCAAGTAGAAGTATTACAGCATAAAGTTTCTAAAGTTTATTTTGATTATGTCAAAATTTAGTAATACGATTTGTAAATTTTCATTTTTATACTCATTATTCATATATTTGCTTCTTTAAAAATATTTATATACCCACTTATGTCTTATCAGATAATTGATAGCGTAAACTTATTTCTTTTCAAGTTATCCAAGAAAAATTAGTTAATGTATGATGATGCAGTTTTTTTATTTGAAAATCAAAAACGAGTTTAATTGTTAATGTTTTTTTTAAACCGTCAAACGATTTAAATTTGTTAACTGTTAAAACCTGTTTAATTTTTAAGCTGTTAAATTCGGGCTAATGGAATTAACGAATAGAATTAACTTTTTTCCCTTCAAGTTATCCAAGAAATTTATTTATTATATTAACATCAAATTTCTATTTTGAATTCAAAAACAAATTTCATATTTAATGTTATTTTTTTATATTGTTAAACGATTTAAATAAGTTAACTGTTAAAAGCTTTTAATTGTTAAAACTGTCAAATTTTAGCCAATCGCATTAACGTTTCGAATTAACTTTTTCCCTTCAAGTTATCAATTAATATATTAGCAAGTTATTAGTGTATTAACATGCAGTTTTCTATTTTTATACTAGAAATGAATTTAATAATTAATGTCGTTTTAAACTCTTTTTTTTTTTTAATGCAGCTGGCAAACAGACATGACACTTGTCTTGGATGCCTTAAGGCAAGCGCTGCACAGACGTTACTCCCTTTTCATTACCCAGGGCGCGTGTAACTTGAAGATAAGCCACGGACGCGGAGGTAACAATGCGCCAGAACGCTCTACGATCCTATTAGACCGGGACCTACGGTTTAAAGTGGATTCCGAACCATTACAAACATCCATGGCACCGCCGGGACTCGAACCCGAAACTTGTGGTATCGAGCGCCAGAGCGCTAGTCACTCGGCCATTCAGGCATTTTTTAAACTGTTAAACGATTTAAATGAATTAAGTTAAAACTATTAAAAAACTGTTAAATTATATTTAAATGTTAAAACTGTTAAATTATATTTAAATGTTAAAACTGTTAAATGGGTCCTTTAAAAACTCTAATAATAATCAGACTGGAAGAAAATAAGATAGTGATAAATCTATAATATATAAGCAAATTACACGCATAGCAGAACTAACGATTCTATATCCAATAATTGTTTAATCAAACTTGAAAGATAAGGTTCATGGATCATGATCCTCTACAAATTATTACTGAAAATCTATCAACATAAAAAAAAAAAGTATCTTCAGGACATATCGTGATCTCATTGATAAATATGAAAGTTGTAAAGTATTTTCATGGAATTATTACCTAATTCAAATTATTTACAATTCATTTACTTTCAAAGTTGAATTCGTTTAGATTCGTTCAGAGCTAAAATTAATTCATTTATATTTAGAGTTCAAATATTCAGAATCACGTTTAGTTTCATTCATTTATGAACATTAAACATTCATCTAGTACATGAAGAGTAGTATTGAACTACTTACATTAAGCCTTCATTTGCATTCAAATACACTCGTTAACATCCAGAAAACGGGTGCGCAGAAGATCTACCTCCCCGTGGTGCACCTGGTAACACTTTTTAGTGGCTAAAAGATCTATGACTTAGCATTATGTTTGATTAATGAACTCTGTTTCAGCATGTTTTGTTGTATTATCTGTTTTTTATTTTTTTTTTTTTCGTTGTTCTTTTTTTGCTGTAACTGTCCATAATCTGCCATTGGGAAAAAAAAACCCATCCAGAAAACACTCATTTATATTTTTGAAACATGTAGAGTTTTTAATGTACATGAATATTTATTGAATACAAAAAGAGTACTTCTGTACATGTTGAATGTAAAATAATAAATTTTGTTCTTTACGCTTTTTACACAACCTAACATTAATATTCTATAAAGATTTTATTCGCTTACATTCACTAAACACAAAATGTATTTACTTATGTTTGAAGTTATATTTATTACATTCATTTATATTCAGACTTGCAGTCATTTATAATAAGTAAACTCACTCATCTACATCCAGACATGCATTCAATTACTTACATTAACACCCCATTTGCATTCATTTACACCCTTTAAAAACACTCATGCATATTAAAAATAAGTGTAGCTTTTTTACATTTTCTGGGATAAATGATCATTTATTGAAAGTAAATGAATGATTATTTGGTGTTCATGAATGGACACAATTAATAAAAAAGAAAAATTACAAAAAATAAAAATTATGAATATTACACTGTTTACATTAATCAACATTTTATTTCAACAACAGTTGGCATTCGTTTGCCAAGCATACTGATTCAAGTAAGTACTATAAATTTATTATGTTTTCGGGGTGGTTATATTCAATTGCATTCATTTGTATTCAGGGTTACTTTCAGTTCTATATATTCCCCAAACGAGTAATCACTTATTTACATGGTGTTCCGTAACGGGACCTGCAGTCGACTACATTTCACACAAGCATTCAAATGCATTCATTCACGAGTAAGACCTCTAAGCTCTGTATTCAAATGCATTCATTTACAGTAAGACCTCATTGTTGTAACTGCATTCAAATGCATTCATTCGTTGCCAAAGCCTGGTGATGTAAGACCTCACTTGCATTCAAATGCATTCAAAATGCATTCATTTACAGTAAGACCTCACTTGCATTCAAATGTATTCATTTACAGTAAGACCTCACTTGCATTCAAATGCATTCATTTACATTTAAGTAAAACACTCATTTATGTTGAAATAGTATTGTTTGTTATAAATGAATATTTATTGAATATAAATGATTGCATCGTTGAACGGTGAATGAAAAAGTGATGAATCATGAGGTTTAGTTTTAGAATTGCGGGGCCTGAATGGCCGAGTGGCTAGCGCTCTGGCGCTCGGTACCAGGTTTCGGGTTCGAGTCCCAGCGGTTCCCTGGATATTTGTAGTGGTTCGGAATCCACTTTAAACCGTAGGTCCCGATCCTAATAGGATCGTAGATCGTTGCGGGGGCATTGTTACTCCGCGTCCGTGGCTTATCTTCAAGTTACACGCGCCTCTGGGTAATGCGAAGTGAGTAACATCTGTGCAGTGCGCGTGCCTTAAGGCATCCAAGACCAAGCTGTCTAAGTGTTTGCCAGCTGCATTAGAACAAAAAGAAAAAAAACTTTTAGAATTCATTCGTTTCAGTTCAGCTAGACATTGATTTACTTTCCTCAATCACTGATTTACCTTCAATAAACATTTCTTTCAGTAATCTTCTATTAACCTGCAAATGGAAGTACCGATAAGATAATTTTTTTTAAAAAATCTTTTCAACTTTTCCATCATGAACAATCAAGCACGCCATATTTAAAGAATTTTCAGAAGATTTTGTATAAGCCGATTTCAAGTAATGGAAATTATTACATTTCATTCACGACTAAAATATCTTAAAAATTCCTCAAATTCAAAGTGACAGCTTTTAAACTAAAAGTCTACGGTACAATAAAAATAAACAACAACAACCAGTCTTAATCTTCAAAATAATACGTAGTTTTTAAACCTTCAGTATATTTTCAATACGTTCTTTTTTAAATTCGAATGCAAATACAGTATTAGTGCTTGTTGAATTTTGCAATTTTAAAAAGAAAAACCCATTATTCATTGAAATGAGATTTGACACCTTTGTCATAAAAGTCACAAATCTATTTTCAGAGCTTAGTTTGTTTGACAAACAATTCTTATTGGTAAAAATAAATGCATTTCTTATATTATTTACTGAACTAGTATAACTCAGCGTTGAATATGTTGGGGCATATGTAATGTATGAAATTTCTATAATTTTTAACTAATGAAAAAATTCTAAATATAAAATGAATACTTAAAAAATAATTTGAAAACTTTAATGTTTCTAACAAAGCAATAGTAAACTTGAATGGAAACACTTTCTGATAAATTAAAAAATATATCATTTCATCATTGGTTGATGTACATAATTGGCAAATATAAGTAGTATATATAGTTAATAATCTTAGTTTGTATTTTATATTTATGTAAAAATTAAATTCACACTTTAAATAATTCATTTTTAACATACATTTAATTTCAAAACTCGTGCATTTAGAAATGCAATCATGAAAATATATTTTTACATCACATTTATTTTTTTACCTCACATGAAAATGTTTTTACATCACATCAAAATATTTTTCGTTACATCATTTTATTCACAACTTTTTACTAACTCAATCATTTTTTTACCAGTTTTACAGCTTCATTTTTTTTTTACATCAAACAGTAAAGCTGATATTATTTTTAAATTATTTGTTAAAAACATTAATACAAAAATATTTGCTACAAAAGCATTGTCTCTAGTTTTTTATTTTTATTAAATTTTGTATTACATTGCCATAGTGAAATGAAAATTTATTTTTTATTTAATGGAAAAATATTAAGAATTTTATCATAAGAGCAAATAATAAGAAATTAATAAAATTTATAATAAGAATTTATTGGGTACAAACTAAATAAAAGATCAATACATTCAGAGATATAAAATTGGACATCTTTATGTTTTTCTTTAAGAAATATAAATAAACAGACAGACAGACAGACAGATATATTTCAAAGCATATTTACTTTTTGCCATCAAATATCGTTTGCAGTACAAATAAAATATAAGGATTTCAAATAAAGTAATAAAATATATATTTTTATTTTTATTTTTATTTATCTAATATATATATTCAAGGAAAATTCTATCATTAATATATATATTTATTTTTTATTATCAACATTTGTTTATTGCCTGGAGTATACGATAAAAATTTCTGTGTATTTGCTGTACACATTACTTAATTACTACCGTTTTTATAGAGGTTTTTTATAACTAAAAGTTGATAAAACTTCAAATCGTTTGGCATACGAATTAGTTAAATTGGCATGTTACTTTATTATCAAATTGTTAATAAAATGAGAAAAAAGATTTAAATTAAATTACTGCAAAAATAAATAAATAGTTCTATATATAATAGTAACTATCAAACTGTGAATAAAATGAGAAAAAGATTTAATACAAAAATAATTTTCAATAAATAGTTATATAAATAATAGTAATTATAATAAAATGAGAAAACGATTTAAAATAAATTTTTACAAAAATAATTATAAATAATAGTAATTATTGAACTGTGATTAAAATGGGAAATATATTTAAAATAAATTACTACAAAAATAATTATAAATAAATAGTTCTATAAATAATAGTAATTACCAAACGTGATTGAAAAAATAAAATGTGAAAAGATTTGAAATAAATTATTACAAAAAATATTTTTAAATAAATAGTTTTTAAATAATAGTAATTTTCAGACTGTTAATAAAACGAGGAAATGATATAAAATAAATTATTACAAAAATATTATCAATAAATAGTTTTATAAAAAATATTATCGAAATGTGAATAAAATAAGAAAAAGATTTAAAATAAATTATTACAAATGTAATTATAAATAAATAGTTCTATAAATAATAATAATTACTGAAATGAGAATAAAGTGCTAAAAATAATTAAAATAATTTATTAGAAAAATAATTATAAATAAATAGTTCTATAAATAATAGTGATTATCAAACTGTGTATAAAATGAGAAAAAGATTTAAATAAATTATTACAAAAATATTTATAAATAAATAGTTATCTAAATAATAGTAATTATTGAACTGTGAATAAAATGTAAAAAAGATTTAAAATAAATTATTACAAAAATAATTATTAATAAATAGTTATAAAGAAATGTTAAAAAGTTATAAGACAACAAATTTATAATATAGAAAGCTAACCAATATTATTAAAACAACCTAACGAATTATTTTTCTCCGTTTGTAGTTTTTATACAAAAATATATATTAAGAATTTAAACAAATAATTAAAATACAATTTTGCTGAAATCTTAATTTTTGTTTAACTAAAAGTCAAACATAAGAATGCTTTTTTATTTAATCAACCAACTTCTAGTTTAATTAGTTTTAAAAATCTATTTATTTTCATTTCTAATAGGCACTTTTTATTTGAACTTTCCAAAAAAATATATGATTAAAATTTTCTAACTTAATGATTTAAAAACTGAAATAAAGAAATTGAAGTGGATAGATCTTAGCAGCATTCTAATTAATTATTTAATTAATTAATTAATTCAAGTAAAAAAGTGATCAGTATTTTAGAAGGAGAAATACTTTTTATGAAAAAATTTCGAAAAAAAAAAAATACAACTGCTTTGCATATTTGCTGCGTGAATGAATTGTTTAGTATACTTTCTAAGCACGATGCTTTTTTACAATTTACTAAGTTATTCAAAAATGAGGTTTTTCTGAATTATTTTCGTTAGAACATACATTAAATAAGCTAAAAACAATTTTTTTTTTTTAAATATTCTTTGTTAACCTTTTTCTAAAAGCTAAGTATTTTACTTACTTAAAAGTGAAGTAGATACTTGAAAAACTTGAGTTTTTGTATAAATTTATAATGATTATATCATGGGTAAATTGATTTTTACCTGCTTTAATTTTTAATTTAAGTACATAACGTGCTTGTAAACTCAAAGGCCAGACTAAATTATTTACGTTGAATAGTTGTTTTAAAATATTGTATTTTTTGCAGTATTTTTTTATTTTTGAATCAAGAAAAATGAGTTAAAAGCTATCAAGTTATTATAGCAACTTTTAAACAAGGCCTATTAAAAATTGATACAAGAATTCTTTTTTTTTTTTTTTATTGTAAATTTAAATAGTTAATCATGATTGATCTCACCAATTATTATTAAGTGCTTTTTAAAATGACGTAAATCATCTACTAGTTTAGTTTTTATTTAATTAAATATAAATGAACTATTATTAATTAAAAAATCATCTTTAAATTCATTTTAAACCGGGGACTTCGTATACTGCTATTTTAAGTGCTATAATTAAATATATTAATAATTTAGAGTGATCTCTCCAATTATTATTAAGTGCTTTTAAAAAATAACGTAAAGCATCTACTAGTTTACTTTTTTTTTAAGTAAATATAAATGAACTATTATTAATTATGAAATTTATCGTTAAATGTACTTTAAACCGTTGACTTCGTATATTGCACCTTTGGGTTCTGGAATTAAATATTAACTGCATATAAGTTTTCGAAAATTAATTCAGTTTTCGAACCAATTTGTATATTTTATTTTGTTTAAATGTAGTTCAGAAAATCTAAAAAAAAAAAAAAAAAATCTGGTAGTTTATTTAGCATTTTAGATTTTTACACTTTGAACACGTTAAATTGATATTATATACAGGGTGATTCAACGGTCTTTGGATAAACTTTGTAGGTAATATAGCTTACTAAATCATACATTTTTATAAGAATGTAAGGTCGGAAGTGATTTGTTGAGGAACGAACATTCTTACAAACAAATATCTTGCAACAGCCAGGAACAATGCACCAAATGAAATCCGACAGTAACAAATTTCAATTTCTGTAGCTGGCAACCTCGATACACATTCTATTTTAGTTTTACTCTGTGTTTGTAACTGTGTTTTAATTTATGAGACTCCAGTTGACTCAATTGTGGACCTCGTTCATCTACTATTGTGATTGAGAAATACTTGACTTCTTGGGAACAGTTCAACAATCACTCCTTAGATGCTACCAAGCACGTATTACTGTTGGTTGTCCCAATTTGAGCATTTAGTATAAACAATGAATCAAAAGAAGCACTTAGCAATCATGAAAAGAAAAACATTTACATATGTCTCAATTTTTATATTTTTTCAACTTTTTTTTTCAACAACTTATAGGAATGTTTCTATAAACTGTCACAAAGTTTGTCTAACGACCGATGAATTACCCTCTATAATTGATATATATTTACTATTCTTATATTCTAATTTTAGAATTGTTACAATTTATCCTTTTTCTGTTGTAGGTTATTATTGTTACTAGTTTTACATTGGTGGACATTATGTGCAAATAAAACAATCATCAACTTGCAGATAATTTTCTGTGAAATCATTATCCTATTGGAAAGAAAAAAATTATAATGAATATGTATTGGATTCAGAATTAATTTTCGTAGGCCAAAATGAGAGAGTTTTGAATGAAAATAAAAGTATTTATGTAGGATTTGTTTGCCTGCTAAGCACCAGATGGAAACACATCACGGACTATGTGCCTTTCACACCAACCTTTTGCCATGTAGTGGCAGTATTGGACCTTGAACCCTGGCCTGGAAGAAGGGAAAAACCCCGCAGTTGGGCGCGAGAGGGAAAAGCTAACGGACATGGGAGACGCAGCGGTAGAAAATGGTTGTGAATGTATCCATACTTTCTGTAAATATTGATGTAAATATATTCATTAAATATGTGTTGTTGAGGAAAACCAACGCTTCTTTATGTCGCTTTGAAATACACCCCTAGATTGCCTCCCTCTGTCGTTAAAAATTCTCTAGACTGAGAGAAAATCTACATTTATGTTAATATTGCCATCAAGGTTTTAAAAAGTACAATCCAGTGTTAATTTCGCTTTTCTTAGTGCAGAAACCCCTCTCATTTAAGAAGATTCAATTGAAAATTTTGACAACATTTTATATACTTCTATAGAAGTATATAAAATATTCTTGTACTTCTATACAATGTTTATAAAATATTGTATACCTTCTTTATTCCTATTCCTTTTGTTTATTCCTTCTATATAATATCTCTTCTAGAAATGTTCCCATACTTCTATAGAAATATATAAAACAAGACATCAGAACATATCAATGATATTTTGAAAAAAACAATTCAAAAAGAACACTTTTTAAGAAATGTGGATTGATTTTTACAGATAAAAAGTATTTACTTGATATGCACTCAAAACTCTGTAAAACAAAAATTATAAAAATCAGATTAAAAGATAAGAATTTATTATACACTTATTCATGGTTTAATTTGACTATTTTCGAAACTAACATAATAATTTATACATCATATATATTATTTTAAAATTGCAAGCATGCAATGTTTTTATTTACATAGAATATTATAAAAATATAATATTTAATAAGTATTTAATACATGGCATATTTAAAAACATTTAATACATGGAATATTTATTAATTATATAAAATGTTACATTTACATGGGATATTAAATATTTAATATATGGAATATTTAATAAATCTTTAATAAAATTTAATGGGAATATTTGATTATTTCATACATGGAATATTTATTAAATATTTAATGCATGGAATATTTATTATATATTTAATGCATGGAATATTATATATTTAATGCATGGAATATTTAATAAATAAGTAAGAAATGGAATATTTAATAAATAAGTAAGAAATGGAATATTTAATAAATAAGAAATGGAATATTTAGTAAATATAATTAATTATGAATTTAACATACATTTAAAAGGCCTGTATTTTTATTTTGTGCAAACACCATTTAAAACTAAATTAATCGGTCACAGAAATATTTTCATATTTTTAATTTTTCACTTAAAGTCTTGTTTAAAAATTCGAGAGCCAAAGAAAAAAATATAGAAACGATCATCATCAAAAACAAATTGAAATCCTTCAAAATTTGTGTTTTTCCATACTTTTCAATTTCAGATTCCTTGCTTCCATTTCATCGTGATGCACCACTTCGTACCAAAACATTCGCCAAACTTGTTAAATGGAAACTTGGAAACCACTTCGCTCTGTTATTCAAACCGAAAACTCCTGGAAAAAAGGATTTTGTGCAACAACTTGGAGATGCGAGTGCTAGAAGAGAGAGATTCACTAATGGCTGTTTATGTGGTGAGGAGTGATTGCGCAAAATTCATGCTAGAATTGTGCAGCTATGCTCTGAACTACCTGTGAAAAGAGACTCAACAGATTTCAAGTTTAAGAATTTATTGCAGAGCTATGCAGAGAGAGTAGAATTCGTAAATGATTACTTTGGGAATTCTGCTATAGATAAGGTAGGATGATTTTGCTAAGAAAAATTATCTAACACAAAGGTGAAAAACTTGTTTGAAATTGCATACATGAAATATTTAATATATGAAATTTTTATTAAATGTTTAGTGCACTGAATATTTATTAAATATTTTTAATAATTATTTTATAAGTGGAATATTTAATAAACATTTTATAACTGGAATATTTAATAAATATTTTATACGAGGAACATTTAATAAATATTTATTATACAGAACATTTAAAAAATATTTAATGTGGAAAATACTTATTAAATACTTGATACAGGGAATATTTTATTAAATTCTTAATACGTGGAATATTTAATAAATTTTTAATACAAGTAATATTTAATAAATATAACTACAAATTTAAGATACTTTAAATAAATGAACGTATTTTTAGTTTATGGAAAGAGCATTTAAAACTTAAATTATTCAACCACAGAAATATTTACATATTTTTAGAGTTTCACTTAAAAGTCGTGTTTAAAAATTCAAAAACATAAAAAAAATATATAAAAACAAACCAACGATCGTCATCAAAAACAAATTGAAAGCCTTCAAAAAATATTTTCGCAAACTTTTCAATTTTACATCCCTTGCCTCCATTTCGCCGTGATGTACCACTTCGTACCAAAACATTCGCCGAACTTGTTAAATGGAAACTTCGGAAGCCACTTCGCTCTGTTGTTCAAACCGAAAACTCCTGGAAATATGGATTTTGTGCAACGACTTGGAGATGCAAGAGTGCTAGAGAGAAAGATTCAGTAATGGCTGGCGAGAGTTTATGTGGTGAGGGTGTTTGCGCGAAATTCATGCTGGAATTGTGCAGCGATGTTTCAGAACTACCTGTGAAAATAGACTCCACGGATGCCAGGTTTACGAATTTATTGCAGAGCTATGCAGAGAGAGAGAGAGTTTGAATTCGTAAATGACTACTTTGGAATTCTGCTGTAGATAGGATAGGATAATTTTGATAAGAAAAATTATTTTCGACAAAGATGAAAAACATATTTGAAATTGCATACATAAAATATTTAATAAATATTTCATGCGTTGAATCATTAATACATTTAATATTTAATTAAATATTTAATACATTTAATTTTTATTAAATGTTTAATACAGGAATATTCATTAAATACCTCATACGTGGTATATTTAATAAATATTTTAAACATGAAATATTTAATAAATATTTATACGTGAAACATTTAATAAATATTTAATATATGGAACATTTAAAAAATATTTAATACAGGAAATACTTATTGAATATTTGAGACATGAAATTTTTATTAAACTTTTAATTCAAGGAATATTTAATAAATATTTAAATGAAATAGTTATTAAATATTTAATACAGGTAATATTTAATATATATTTAATACATGTAATATTTATTGAATATTTAATATATGTAATATTTAATAAATATTTAAACAGAATATTCATTAAATGTTTAATTCATGGAATGTCTACTACATATTTATTACAGGGAATATTTATTAAATTTTTATTTCAAGGAATATTTAATAAATATAATTAATTATAAATATAAGAAACCTTAAAATATGCCGGTATTTTTAGTTTATTCGAAGATCATTTGTAACATAAAATTATTCAATGTTTATTTTGTAACATAAACAAATATAAACAGAACCAACGATCGTTATCAAAAACAAATTGAAATCCTCCAAAATTTGTTCTTTTTCTTCAAACATTTCAATTCCAGATCCCTTTCCTCCATTTCTCCGCGAGTGATGTACCACTTCGTACCAAAACATTCGCCAAACTTGTTAAATGGAAACTTGGAAACCACTTCGCTCCGTTATTCAAACCGAAAATTCCTGGAAATATGGATTTTGTGCAACGACTTGGAGATGCAAGAGTGGTAGGAAGAGAAAGATTCACTAATGGCTGGCGAGAGTTTATGTGGTGAGGAGTGTTTGCGCGAAATTCATGCTGGAATTGAGCAGCGATGTTCTGAACTACCTGTGAAAAACAGACTCTACGGATGTCAGGTTTTACGAATTTATTGCAGAGCTATGTAGAAAGACGGAGTTTGAATTCGTAAATGACTACTTTTTGGGTATTCTGATATAAATAGGATAGGATGATTTTGGGCAGAAAATTATTCTTACACAAAGATGAAAAACATGTTTGAAATTGCGTTTACATGAATTATTTAATAAATATTTATTACGTTGAATATTTAATTAAATATCTAATACATTGAATATTTAAAAAATTTAATACATGGAATTTTATTAAATATTTAATGCAGGCAATATTTATTAAATATTTAATACGTGGTATATTTAATAAATATTTTATATACCACGAATCGACGTAATTTTTAATCTACCACGTATATTAGTGTACTATCATAACATTTAAAAAAATTTAATACGGGAAATACTTATTAAACATTTGATACATGAAATGTTTTGTTAAATGTTTTATACATGGAATATTTAATAAATATTTAAATGGAATATTAAATAAATATTTGATGTTTGAAATTTTTCATGAAATGTTTAAGACATGGAATATTTAATAATTATTTAAATGGAATATGTATTAAATATTTATGAATGTTTCATGGAATGTTTATTTAACATTTAATACACGGAATATTTATAAAATTTAATGCATAGAAATATTTATTAAATTTTAATGAATGGAATATTTAATAAAAATATTGAATACATATTAAAATTTTTTAAATATAATTACATTTATAAATTTAAGAAAGATAAAAAAAAATGTCTGTATTTTTAGTAAATGCAAAGACCATTTAAAACTTATTCATTTATTGTATTGTATTTACTTATTCTTTTAATATTCATATTTCATATTACATTTCATTTATTTAACATTTATTATTTTCACAGAAATATTTACATATTTTTTTTCCCTTAAAGTCGTGTTTAAAAATTCAAAAACATAAAAACAAAAATAAATAGAACCAACGATCGTCATCAAAAACAAATTGAAAGCCTTCAAAGTTTGTTTTTTTTCCAAACTTTTCAATTTCAGATCCCTTGCCTCCATTTCTCCGTGATGTACCACTTCGTACCAAAACATTCACCGAACTTGTTAAATGGAAACCACTTCGCTGTGTTATTCAAATCGAACACTCTTGGAAATATGGATTTTGTGCAACGACTTGGAGATGCAAGTGGGGTTGAGACAGAGAGATTCACTAATGGCTGGCGAGAGTTTATGTGGTGAGGAGTGTTTGCGAGAAATTCTTGCTGGAATTGTGCAGCGATGCTCTGAACTACCTGTGAAAAAGACTCTACGGATGACAAGTTTACGAATTTATGGCAGAGCTATGTAGAGAGACGGAGTTTGAATTCGTAAATGACTACTTTGGGAATTCTCCTGTAGATAGGATAGGATGATTTTGCGCAGAAAAATATTCCACACAAAGAGGAAAACATGTTTGAAATTGCATACATGAAATATTTAAATATTTAATACGTTGAATATTTAATTAAATATTTAATACATTGAATATTTAATTAAATATTTAATACATGGAATTTTTATTAAATGTTTAATATAGGGAATATTCATGAAGTATTTAATATATGAACTTTTTATTAAATGTTAAATAAATGAAACATTTATTAAATATTTAATACGTGGTATATTTAATAAATATTATGTTGTAAATAGGAGAGGATGGTTTTGGTAAGAAAAATTATTCTTCATAAGAATGAAAAACATAGTTGAAATATGTTAATGTTTGATATATTTTTTTTATGAATATATTGTTATAAACTTTATAAATTTTATTGAGTATTTTATATACCTTATTGTAATACCATGCATTGGAGTAAAGGACACATACGTAAATCCGAAAACCGTATTATGTAATTTTCTTTATTCTTGCAAAATAAATAAAAATGCTTTAAATAAAAAAATAAATATATAAATAAATAAATAATAATAATATTATAATAAAATAATTATAATGTTTATAATAAATGTTTTGAGAGATGTAGTATGAGAGATTGTATCGGTTTGTTTGGAGATTAGTTTCGTCCTTGAATTTAATTTAGGTTTACGAATTTATTGCAGAATTATGTAGATAGAGTTTGAATTCGTAAATGTCATCTTTCTGTTAATAGGATGTGAAGAATTTATCCACAAAATTATTTTACACAAATTTAAAAAACTTGTTTTAAATTGCAATATGTTAATATGGGATATATTTTGTTTTCTAAATATACTGTTATTAGTATAAATTTATAATTTGTTATTTAATATCGTAAATGACGTATTTTTATACTATGCATATGCATTGGAGCGAATAGCACATGCAAAAACTGAAAAACATATTAATTAAATAATTTTCTTAAATCTTGAAAAAAATAAATAATTAATGCTTTCAATAACAAATTTTTTGCTCTGTTATAGGTATGATAGATTGTGTTGGTTTGTTTGGAGATTAGTTAGATTAGTTAGAACCTAACTTAGCCAATCCAATCCAATCAAGTTTATAAAATTTTATCAAAAAGCAAGTGATTGAAAATCATTTAATATAACTTGGTTGAAAATATTATCTTGCTCTACATACGGTAAATATTGGATTTTCAAGAATGTAATTTCGGTTTACACCATTTAAATTCATGGCAAAAACTACAAAATTCTACCAGACAGCAAGTGACTGGAAATATATATATATGACCAAGGATATTAATTTACTTGGTTGAAAATAATCTCTAACTCCAAACGTGGTAAATGTTGGGTTGACCGGAAAATAATTTCTGTTTTCACTGAAAATGAATGATTCTTTTCTCAATTGGAAATCGCTTACCTAATATCGTTTGGAAATAATCTCATGCTCCAAATGAGGTACATGTTGGATTGTCAAGAAATGCATTTCAATTTTCCCTATTATGTATATGATCAAAACTGAACCTACTTTGTTTTCAACCCAAACAAATTTGCAAAATTCTAAGAAAGTATAGGCGAAAGAAAATCACTTAGAAATTATTTTCAACCAAGCATTGTTACCTCCAGATGTTATATAATTGGGTTGACAAGAAAAGTTAATTTCGTTTTTATGTACAGGGTAAAGACTGTTTCTTCTAACGTAGTTTCTTGTCAATTCAATTAAGTTCACAAAATTGAGTCAAGAGACGGGAATGGAAATCATTTGCCAAGGTTTGTGGGAAAAGAAATCTCTAGCTCCAAATGTGGTAAATATTGGATTTTGCAAGAAAGTAATTCCAGTTTTCCCAATTTAAGTGCATTGTATAAAAAGGAAAGTACTTTCTTGCCAACCAAATAATTTTGCAGCAATTCCAAGCGAATAGTTCCAAGAAATTAGTTGTTTTTCTTTCTCATTTAGTGTGTTTCATAAATGTGCGATTTTCTAGCACTAATCATCATTATAAATACGCTACAATCAAAAGCGTAATTGGACGAATTTTATCATAAGAGACTATATGATAAAACCTAAGTCAACACTAACATTAATTTTCATTGATGTTATCTCATACTTCTCATAAAATGTAGATTTAAGGTGACTCACAATGCAGGAAATCCAATAACGAACTTCTGAATGCCCAAAGTCTTACGTGACAAATAACTCAACACTCGGATTATTCTCCGAGATTCAAAGCAAAGATTAAATAGTCCACAAACATGCGCTACCGGAATATATATCGTGCTTTATTCATTAGTCGCTGGGAGATAGGAAACAATAAAGATATAATAACTAGAAGTAATTTCTTAAGTGCGAATCCAGTCCTAGTTCTTTTGTAGTCACTTTTGGAGCACTGAAGCTATTTATGGAAACAGTATTAAATGTCAATACCTCAGCAATCCTGCAAGGGAATTCGCGTCTTTTGTAAACAATTAGTTTTTTGTCCTTGTTTATATACTGAACAATTAGTGAGAGATTTATGGATGGATCTTGTTTACTTAAAGGAATAAAAATATCTTGGCTTTATATTTGCAGACCAATTTCGAAGTTGGAGATCAAAAATAATGGATTTATTTTGTTTGGAAAGCCTAATGTTTCTGAATAATAAATAATCACTTTTGTCCTTTTTAAAATTTAATGCAAAAGTTAACCTTCTATTAAATGACTCCATTAAAATCTTATGCTAAATTCACAATTTTTAATTTTTTCCAGCAATAGCTTATTAAATTGAAATGAGAGTTGATTATCGTTTTAGTTTGTTCACGTACAATTTAATGTTTAAATATTTATTATCACCATCATCATCATATTTGGCTCAACAGTCCAAGATGGTCCAATGCCTTCTGCTCCGTCTTAAAAGGTTACTAAATTGTTATGAGAATTGACTTTTATTTAATTTTTTTGGACTGTTTAATGTTTAAATATTTTCAATAATATTCATAATCATATTTGGATGGACACCCCAAAAGGTTCCAGTATTTCTGCTTATTTTTAAAATAATAGGTTTCAATTTGTAGAGTTGAATGTCATTTCAGTTCGGTCTTGAAGCATATTAACATTGCAACGACCCATAAGTTCTGAGCATAGTGTTCTGAGGAGTTAGTTTTTTTTTTTCATTTATTGTGTGTTATAAATTATCCTGACACTGCAATAAAAATATATCATCCATAAAAATCTGTTGCACTCAAAAACAAAATTGAACGAATTTTATTATTAGAAACTGTGATAAAATCTGAGCCAACACTAACATCCCTTTTCATTTGCTATTTTCTAATATAAATGTAGATTTATCGTGACTCACAATGCGGGAAATCCAATAACAAATTTCTGAATGCACAGAGTCTTACGTGACGAATAATTCAACTCTCGGATTATTCCCAGACATTCAAAAAGAAGATTAAATATTGGACAAACACGCGCTACCGGAATAAATATCGTGCTTTATTCATTAGTCGCTGGAAGACAGGAAACAAGAAAGATATAATAACTAGGAAGTCCTTTTCTTAAGTGCGGATCAGTCCTAGTTCTTTTGTAGTCACTTTTGGAGAACTGAAGTTATTTATGGAAACAGCATTAAATGTTAATACCTCAGCAATCCCAGCAAAGAGATTCGCGTCTTTTGTCAACAATTAGTTTTTTTTTTGTCCTGTTCATATATGAACAATTAGTGAGGGATTTATGGATGGTTCCTGTTTGCTTAAAGGAATAAAAATATCTTGGCTTTATATTTGCAGACCAATTTCGAAGTTGGAGAACAAACAATGCATTTATTTGGGACTCATTTTGTTTGGAAAGCCTACTGTTTCTGAATAATAAATTAACTTTTAGTGCATTTTAAAAATTAATACACACGTTAACCTTCTATTAAATCATTTCAATAAAAACTTATGCTAATTTCACATTTCTTATGTTTTTTTTCCAAATTATAATAAGAGGCTTTCATCCTAATTGTGAAATTTAATCTTTTAAATAGCTATAATCATTATCATCAACACATTTAGCTCAACAGTTCCCGTTCTTTTGTAGAATAACAGTTTTTTTAAAGTTTAAATGAACAGTTTAATGTTTAAATATTTACAATCATCATCCTCATTCTATTTTTTCCAACAGCACATGGTGGTTCAAGATATTCTGCCTGCTGGCAGATTTCGACACATGATAATTTTTTTCTTTTTACTAGTTAGGTTTGTTAAACCACGCCTAATATCTTGTTTTGTGCTCTACGGTCATATTAGTCCTGGATCTGCGGATTATAGTGGATTATTTATAAAATAAAAAAGCAGAAAAAAAAACATTTTTGTCTATTAAATACATTAATAGCTGTTAGAACTATAGTTTTTAGATAGAATTTGAAGAAATTTTATAATGAAAATGAAAATTAGATATCATTTTTAATCTTTAAGTGTAATTTACAGAATGTATAAAATTATGGTTTAGCTCAACATTTCCGCAAACCACTGAACTTGGTTTTAAGACAGAATTTAATTTAAAAAATATTCATAATCTATCTAAAAATGTGTATGTGTATAGGAACGGAACTGTAGGTGACAGTATTTACTGGAAAAAATCTGTTGAGCTCTAAATGAAGTACATATTGGATTGGCAAAGAAATTAATTTCATTTTTCAAAATTTATGTACATTGTAAAACGAAAGTACTTTCTTGCCAATCAGATAATTTTTCAAATATACCAAGCTCATAGTTCCGAGAAATTAGTTGTTTTTTTTCTCATTCACTGACTTTCATAAATGTACGATTACTATATTATCATCATTACAAATGTGCTACAATTAAAAGTGTAATTGGACGAATTTTATCATTAAACTGTGTAAGTTCTGTGACTAAGACTGTGATAAATCTAAGACTGTGATAAAATTTAAGTACAAAGTAAAAAACGAAAGTACTTTTTTGCCAACCCAATAACTTAGCATGGACACAAAAATTCAGAGAGCATTATTCCAAATTAGTTGTTTTTCTTTCTCATTTGGTGTCTTTCATAAATCTAATTACTTCGAATTCATCATCATTACAAATGCTACAATCAAAAATTGGACGAATTTTATCATTAGAGACTATGATAAAAACTAAGTCAACACTAACATTAATTTTAACAACATCTAACATTTTTTTTTTCAAGTTTCTCATAAAAATGAAGATTTAACTTGACTCACAATGCTTGTAAATCAATAAAGAACTTCTGAATGCACAAAGTCTTGCGTGACACATAACTCAACTCTCGATTATTCTCCGAGATTCAAAAAGAGAAGATTAAATAGTCGACAAATACGCGCTACCGGAATAAATATCGTGCTTTATTCATTAGTCGCTGGAGATAGGAAACAATAAAGATATAATAACTAGAAGTAATTTTCTTAGGTGCGGATTCTGTCCTAGTTCTTTATTAGTCACTTTGGAAGTTATTTATGGAAAAAGTATTAAATGTTAATACCTCAGCAATCCTGCTAAAGGATTCGCGTATTTTGTCAGCAATTAGTTTTTTTTTGTCCTGTTCATATATGAACAATTAGTGAGGGATATATGGAAAGATCGTGTTTGCTTAAAAGGAATAAAAAGAACTTGGTCTTTACATTTGCAGACCAATTTATGAAGTTGAAGAACAAACAATGCATTTATTTGGACTTATTTAGTTGGAAAAGCTACTGTTTCTGAATAATAAATTAATGACTTTAGTGCTTTTTGAAAAATGAATACCAAAAGTTAAACCTTGTATTAAATCATTCCATTAAAACTTATGCTAATTTCACATTTCTCATTTTTTAAATAATAGGTTAATTTTAAAAGTAATGTTGACTTTCATTTATTTCAGTTCATTCTTGAACAGTTAAATTTTTAAATATATATAAGTATCATTATCATCGTATTTGTCTCCAACTACCCAAGATGGTTCTAGTTCTTCTGCTTTACTTGCAAATTTCGAAATACGAGAATTGTTTTTTTTTTTCAAGGACTAGATTTGTTAGACTCATATGCAATCTCCTGGCTTGTCGCTCTACTGTCATATTAGAGTAGGACATGTGGTATAAAGTGGACTATTTATGATTATAATCACAGAAAGTATAAGCCAGTTGTGACTATTTAATACTTGATTAGAAACTGGAAGTTTAATTTTTTTAAAGATATGAATTTGTAGAAATTTTACAAGAAAACTGAAAATTAGATAAAAGTATTTATCCTTTCCGACTTTTACAGAATATATAAAAGCAAGGTATTACTCAACATTTTTAACAAATCATTGATATCGCTTTCAAGACGGTGGTTAATTTAAACATTATATCCATAGCAATCTATCTAAATATATATATACAGGATAAGACCAAATTTAGGTGAGTAGGTGACTTGAAATCACTTAGCAATGCTGGTTGGAAATAAAACTCTAGCTCAAAACGCATTAAACATTGTGTAGGCAAGAAACAAATTATTGTTTCACAGTTTGACTGCATCGTAAAAATCAAATAATTTTGCACGGACGCAGAAATTCAAGCTCATGGATCCGAGGAATTAGTTGACTTTTTCTTTCTTTTTTTCAATTTATTCTATTTGCTTACCCTCTCCTATATATATCGTGTTTCAAATTTTCAATCGTTAATAAAATACTTTTTGTTATCTACTCAAGTTCAAATACATTTTTTTAACTTGAAGTGGATGACACTTACATGCTAATACAGTTTTCAAATATTAATTAGTAATTAAATTTAATTAATTAATTTTAGGTTTTTTTACATTTAAGTTGCATGTATCTAACAATAGATGGCAGCAGATGTAAAAGCAAAATATCAACTTTATTTGCAAAATAAAATTTTCTGCAATATAGTAAAAAAAAAAAAGGAATTGCCTTAATTTTTTTTTATCCTACTTCATTTTTTCATTTAGTGTCTTTTATAATTGTGCGGTTTCTTGGCACTAATCATCATTATAAATGTACTAAAATCAAAAAAGTAATTGACGAATTTTATCATTGGAGACTGTGATAAATCTAAGTCAACACTAACATTAATTTTCTTTGCTGTTAATCTGATACTTCTCATAAAAAATGTGGATTTAAGGTGACTCACAATGGGAAACCAATAACGAACTTCTGAATGCACAAAGTCTTACGTGATGCATAACTCCAACTCGGATTATTCTTCGAGATTCAAAGAAGATTAAATAGTCGACAAACACGCGCTACCGGAATAAATATCGTGCTTTATTCATTAGTCTCTGGGAGATAGGAAACAACAAAGATATAATAACTAGAAGTAATTTTCTTAAGTGCGATTCAGACCTAGTTCTTTTGTAGTCCCTTTTAGAAAAACAGAAGTTATTTATGGAAACAGCATTAAATGTTAATACTGAGAAATCCTGCCAAGGGATTCGCGTCTTTATCAACAATTAGTTTTTGTTTCTTTTGTCCTGTTCCTATATGAAATACCATGAGGGTTTATGGATGGATCGTGTTTGCTTAATGGCATAAAAATATCTTGCCTTTTATATAGGCAGACCAATTTCGAAGTTGGAGAACAAACGATGCATTCATTTGGGGCTTATTTTGTTTGGAAAGCCTACTGTTTCTGAATAATAAATTAATGACTTTAGTGCTTTTTGAAAAATGAATACCAAAGTTAACCTTCGTTAAATCTTTCCGTTAAAACTCATGCTAATTTCCCATTGCTTATCTTTTAAATAATAGGTTTCTAAATTAATAAGAGCTGAATTTCATTTTAATTCGTGGTTCTAATCTTAAATCGTTGTTTAAATTTTCTTTGTCCGTTTTTTATTCTTTAAATAGTTATAATAATCATCATCATAATATATTTGACTCAATAGACTTCATGATGGATCCAACCGACCCCTGGTTTGTCACTCTAGTGTCGCATTAGACCGGCATTTGGTGTTTAAAGTGGATAATTTGTAATCTTAAGCGCATAAAAGCATAAGTTTGTTGTGATTATTAAATACTCGAATAGTAACAGCAATACGTAA